>CAUYRT010106639.1:0-56329 GCA_963574885.1 Lepilemur ruficaudatus
TTATGGCCGGGCGCGGTGGCTCACGCCTGTAATCCTAGCACTCTGGGAGGCCGAGGCGGGCGGATTGCTCAAGCTCAGGAGTTCAAAACCAGCCTGAGCAAGAGTGAGACCCCGTCTCTACTAAAAATAGAATAAAATTAAGTGGCCAACTAAAAATATATAGAAAAAATTAGCCGGGCATGGTGGCGCATGCCTGTAGTCCCAGCTACTTGAGAGGCTGAGGCAGAAGGATTGCTTGAGCCCAGGAGTTTGAGGTTGCTGTGAGCTAGGCTGACACCATGGCACTCACTCTAGCCCGGGAAACAGAGCGAGACTCTGTCTCAAAAAAAAAAAAAAAAAAAAAAATAATCCTATGAACCCCCAAAAGTTACAAAGCAAATAGTTTTATATGGAATTGTTACAGCAATTCAAAGTTGAGATTGTATCATTAAACAGGATTATCAAAGTAAGATTTCAAGAGGTAAGGATGCATAAGCTTTATAATAAATAAGAAGAAAGAAAAATATACCCATCACTCTTCTGAAGTAGTCCAATTTGCAAGTGCCACAATCCCTTTATGAATCTGAAGAAATAAAGTGGAAAATGTCTACCACTCCTTCAAAACTGAGCTGTGGTAGAGGACAAGGACAATTCTGTTCTAGGATTCTTGTTATTGCTAACATTTCCGTTATTAAAAAATCCACTCTTTCCTCACCCCATAGCCCAAACTCCCATTTTGAGTTGATTTTTTTTATATCATGAGAGACAGGAATCCAGTTTCATCCTTCTGCATATGGCTATCTAATTTTCCGAGCACCATATGTTGAAGATGGTGTCCTTTCCCTAATGTAAGTTCTTGTTGGCTTTGTCAAAAATCAGTTGGCTGTAAATATGTAATTTTATTTCTGTGTTCTCTATTCTGTTTTATTGCTCCATGAGTCTATTTTTATGCCAATGCCACATTGTTTTGGTTACTATAGCTTTGCAACATATATTGAAGTCAGGTAATGTGATGCCTCCAGAATTTTTCTTTTTGTTTAGGATTACTTTGGCTATTCGAGCTCTTTTGTGGATTTATATGAACTTCAGAATTGCTTTATCTAATTATGTGAAAAATGCATCAGTATTTTAATCATGATTGCACTGAATATGTAGATTGCTTTGGGCAATATGGTTATTTTAATGATATTAATTATTCCAATCTATGAACATGAGATATTTCTTCATTTTGGTTTATGTCATCTTCAATTTACTTCATTAATGTTTCATAGTTTTCCTTGTGGAGATCTTTTACTTAAATTAATGAAATTTTTTCCTAGCTAATATAAATGGATTGACTTCTTGATTTCTTTCATGCTAGTTGATTATTGATGTATAGGAATGCTACTGACTTTTGTGTTTTGAGTTTGTATCCTGAGACTTTATCAAATTCATTTATCAAATGTAAGTGGTTTGATAGAGTTTTTAAGTTTTTCTAGATATAAGATCATATCTTCAGCAAAGAGGGACAATATGACTTCCTCTTTTCCAATTTGTATGCCTTTTCTTTCTTTCTTTTGTCTGACTGCTCTCTCTAGAATTTCCAGTACTTTGTTGAATAAGAGTGCTTGCTGGAAGTAGGCATCCTTGTCTTATTCCAGTTCTTAGAGGAAAGAAAGGCTTTCAACTCTTCCCCATTTAGTATTATATTAGTTGTGATTTTGTCATATATGGCCTCTATTATTTCGAGGTGTGTTCCTTCGATGCCTAGGATGTTGAGAGTTTTATCACAATGGGATGTTGAATTTTATCAAATGCTTTTTCTGCATGTATAGAGATGATCATATGGTTTTTGTCTTTCATTTCTGTTGATGTGATGTGTCATATTGTTTGATTTTCATATACTGAACCACCTTTGCTTCCCTGGTATAAATTCCACATAGTCCTGGTGTATTATCTTTTTGATGTGCTGCTGGATTCAGTTTGCTAGTATTTTGCTGAGAATTTTCTATGTTCATCAGGGATATTGGCCTCTAGTTTTCTTTTATTTAGTGTCCTTGTCTGGCTTGGGTATTAGGGTGATGCTAACCTTGTAGTATGAGTCAGGGATTATTTCTTTCTCTTGACTTTTTGGAATAGCTTCAGAAGAATTGATATTAGTTCTTTTTAGGTTTGGTGGAAATTGGTTGTGCACCCATCTGTTCCTGGGATTTTCTCTGTGGGTAGTACTCTTACTACTAATGCGATCTCATAACTTATTGTTGGTCTGATAGGGTTTTCTATTTCCTTCTGATTTGATCAAGGTAGGTTATATATTTCTGGGAATTTATCCATTTCCACTAAGTTTTCTAGTTTGTCAACACATAGTTGTTCATAATAGTCTCTGATGATCTTTTGTGTGCCTATGATATTAGTTGTAATGTCTCCTTTTACATTTTTGGTTTTGCTTAATTAGAGCTTTCTCTCTTCTTTTCTTGGTTAGTTTAGCTAGTGGTATATCAATTTTGTTCTTCTTTTCAAAGAAATAACTTTTTGTTTTGTTGATCCTTTGTATTTTTTTTTTGTTTTCATTTAATTTAGTTCTGTTCAGATCTTTATTATTTCTTTTCTCTTGCTAATTTCAGGTTTGATTTGTTCTTGCTTTTCTACTTCCTTGAGTTACATTCTTAGATTGCTTACTTGTAAAATTCATACTTTTTGATTTAGGAATTTATTTCTATAATTTTCCCTGTTAGCACTGCTTTTGCTGTATCTCAAAGGTTTTGGTATATTGTGTTTCTATTTTTTTTTTAATTTGATTTTCATTCTAATTTCTTCATTTACCCAATGATCATTGAGGAACATGCTGTTTACTTTCCATATTTTTATATTGTTTCCAAAGTTACTCTTGGTATTGATTTTTAGGTGTTTCTCCATTGTGGTCTAAGAAGACACTTGCAAGAATTTTGATTTTTAAAGAACTTGTTTTGTGGTCTAACATATGGTCTATTTTAGTGGATGTTTCATGTGCTGATATAAAGAACACATATTCTGTAGTTGTTAGATAGAATTTTAAGTAAATGTAGGTTAGGCACATTTGGTCTAAAGTCCAGTTAAATCCAATGTTTCTTTATGTATTTTCTGTCTGGATAAACTGTTTATTGCTGTCAGTGGGGTGTTGAAGTCCTCCACTATTATTGCATCACAGTCCTTTTCTCTCCAGGATCTAGTAATATTCACTTTATGAATCTCCATGCTCCAGGATTGGATGCATATATATTCAGAATTGTTACATTCTCTTGCTAGATTGATCCCTTTACATTATATAATGACCTTCTTTATCTTTTTTAAATGTTTTTAATTTAATGTCTATTTTATCTGATATAAGTATAGCCAGTCCTGCTCATTTTTGTTTTTCATTTATGTGGAATATCTTTTTGAATTTCTTTGTTTTCAATTTATATGTGTCTTTATAAGTAAGGTGACTTTCCTGTCAGCAGCATTTAACTGAATCACTTTTTCTTACCCTTTCAATCATTCTATTAATATAGCTATTAAGTGGAAAATTTAATTCATTTATTTTCTAGGTTACTATGGACATATAATTGTTTTACATATTTTTTCTCTGTTTTTCTCAATGTTTGTCAATGTGGCTTAGTGAATTTCTTTTCCTCCTTTGTATGATTGTTTTACCAATGAGCTCTATAATTTTGTGTGTTTTCATCATGGTAAATGTTATTCTTTTGTTTCATGGTTTATGATTCACTTGAGCATTTCTTGTAGGGTCAGTCTAGTGGTCATTAATTCCCTTGGCATTTGCTTGTCTGGGAAAGAACCTATTTTGCCTTCATTTATGAAGTCTAAGTTTTCTGGTATAGTATTCATAGATGGCAGGGTTTTTTGTTTGTTTGTTTGTTTTCTTTTAGCACTTTCAATATATTATCCCATTCTGTTCTGGCTTGAAATATTTCTGCTGAGAAATCCACTGTTAGTCTAATGGTATTTTATGTATAGGTGACTAGACACTTTTCACCTGCTGTTCTTAGGATTTTATCTTTATCTTTTACTTTAGACAGAATGTGCCACAGAGAAAACATTTTGCATTGTTTCAGTATGGGAATCACTGAACTTCCTGTATCTGGATGTATAAATCTCTTCCTAGAGTTGGGAAGTCTTCATCTATTATTTTGTTAAATGGATTTTTGTAATACTTTTCATTCCCACTTTGCCCTTGATAATACTGATAATCTAGATATTTGGTCACTTTATATTGTCCCAATGTCACAAAAGCTTTGCTCATTCTTCCCTTCCCACCACCCTTTATTTTTGTCTAACTGGATTATTCCTAAAGACTCGTCTTCAAGCTCTGAATTTTTTTCTTCTGCCTGATCTAGTCTAGTGTCAAAACTTTCAAATATATTTTGTATTTCTTTCAATGAATTCTTCAGTTCCAGAAATGCTGTTTTATTCTCTTTAAAAAATACCTACCTCTTGTTAAATTGCTCATTCATATTCTGACTTGTTTGTTCATTTCTTTGTATTGTTTTTCAGAACTCTCTTGTATCTCATTGAGCTTTAAAATCAATATTTTTAATTCTTTATCAGGAATTAAGGAAATTTCTTTTTGGTTAAGAGCTATTGCTGGAGAATTATTGTGTTCTTTTGCAGATGTTATATTTCCCTGCTTTTTCACATTTCCTGTGTCTTTACATTGTTATCTGTACATCTTGTGTGACAGTTGCTTCTTATTTTTGAATTTACTTTCATAGGGGAAGACTTTTTCCTTAAGATGTATCCATAGCATTGGTTAGGCACTTTGGCTTCAGTTCTGGGTGCATTCAGTAACGTAGTCTTTGTATGATTTCTTTGGCTGTAAACAGTATTAGTGGTATCTGCGATTTCCTCAGTGGTTTAGGCTGCAGTTGTTAATGGAGACTTTGTTAAAGTGGTAGCAGTGAGATATGCATACCAATCATTGTGCCCCAGGGTATGTGTACACTGACACTGGTGTTGGCAGTTACCAGTAAGCTAACTCATGGGCCTCCAGGTGGCTTCCTTAGTTGCCAATAGTCACAGCAGTGAACCAAGTGGGTTATTAGGCCCCTGGGCAGCTGACATGGCCTAGGCAATGGTTGTAGCAGTGGTGGGACAATTCTCTGGGTGTCAAGTAGTATGCACTGGTGTTGGTGGTTTTGCTGAACCCAAAAAAGTGTCCATCCCAGGTCCTGTCACTTGCCGCAGAAGAGCCAATTAATGAGACAATGAGGACTGCCAAGGAAGAAAGGAATTTTAATGTGAAAGATATCTGTCAGAAGAATGGGAGAAATAGTCTCAAGTCCATCCCCCTGACAGACTAAGGGCAAGGGTTAACACAGTGGATTGTGGAATGCAAGTCAGGTTCCATGGAGTTAGAAGTCATTGAATCTTCAGGTTTTCTGATTCAAGAATCAGCTGGAGATAATGGATGGTGAGTCCTGTGGACAGGCTTGTTAAGTCGGGGTTGTTAGGCTTGACTGGTAAAGTCAGAGGGAACAAAAAATAACTTAGGAGGGGTGTTATTTGGCAAAGCTGATTACAATG
The DNA here is from genome assembly GCA_963574885.1 of Lepilemur ruficaudatus. NCBI lineage: Eukaryota > Metazoa > Chordata > Mammalia > Primates > Lepilemuridae > Lepilemur > Lepilemur ruficaudatus. The sequence continues at coordinate 5,518 of CAUYRT010106639.1, forward strand.
GTGGCTATGATGGGCTGGGTAGGCCAATCCCCAGTTCGCAGGTGGTGTATGCTGGTAGGTGCTGACTAAGGTGGTAGCAGCCAGGTGATTAGGTCCAACCGCAGGCCCCTTGGAGGAATTCTCAGATACCCAAGTTGTTGGGAAATCACTCCCAGCTCCCAGCTGATCCTCGCCAAGCAAATTGCCTCTCTTTCTTCTCCTTTCAGTGTTTTCTATTACTTTTCTGTTGAATTTCAGTGTTCTTTTTTGGATAATATATTCAGAGTGTGATTGTCTATATATTATTTTGGTTCTTATGTGGAGAGGTGAGCATGAAATGTTTCTAGGAAGCCATCTTCAAGTTCTTCTCTGTCACTAGATTTTAATGTAATTTACAGTATTTAAATTAAGAACAAAATATACAAGAATAAAACCAAAAAGTGTAAAAATCACTAAAATTTAAATTTGAAGTAAAAATATTAGTACAAAATATTTTTAAAGTAATACATGGCATCCTTTCTCCACTTAACTAGTCCTGGGAACAATGACACTACAGCAGCAATGTGTTTGTCTCAGATCATCATTTCTAATCACTATTTCTCACTATTAGTAGATGTTAGATTACAAGGGTCTTTGATTAAATAATTGAGTGTAGATTTGGGGAAAGAAATATATGAGATAAACCTTTATAGCTTTTGGTTTCAAAAAGTAAGGGAGATACTAAATATAATGAGTCAAGCCCAAAACACAAAGGAATCAATATGAAGGTGCTTCCATTAGCAAATGACAGAGGAATTTGAAGGTAATAAAAAAATCCAATTACATAAACACATTGATTACCTGTACCTGTGTCTATATAAAAATGTATATAATGATGCTCTATAAAATGGAAAATGATTACTTCATATTGCAAATAACTAAAGTACAACTATTTTTCCTGAAAATAAGCTACTAAAAAAGTAAGCATTTATTTAGCCTTTCTCTACTATATCTCAGAATAAGTTAACAGAATGATTTTACCTTAGTTGATAAGGGAAAGTTATTTTTATTATAAAAGTCAAACTAATAAACTTGGAAGAAATAACTGAACTTAGAAATCACCATTATATAATCACTGATAAAATAATTGATTTGCATAAAGGTCATTAATATTGAAACTAAGTGAAAGGTTAATAGGTATGGTTAATAAGCATATTACTCAGAGTTCTATACTTAAAATGGACATCATACCAGATATATTAATAGAGAGAACTTAATATAGGAAACTGGTTAAATATGTACAATAGGACTAAAAATATTTTTGGTATGGATGTGGATTTTCTTTTCCTGCCCACAGTGCTTCTGCCAGAAAAAAAAGAAGTCATGTTATTAAAAAGACACCTGCACTCAAATGTTTATCGCAGCACAATTCACAATTGCAAAGATGTGGAACCAATCTAAATACCCATCAATTTATAAGTAGATAAAGAAAATGTGGTATACACACACACACACACATACACACACACACACACACACACCGTGGAGTACTAGTCAGCCATAAAAAGGAATGGAATAATGTTGTTTACAGCAACTTGAATGGAACTGGAGACTATTATTCTAGGTGAAGTATCTCAGGAACAGAAAACCAAACACCATATGTTCTCACTAGTGAGTGCTAAATGATGGGTACATGGGCACAAAGAGATATAAAGGGCAATGGAAACTGAGAAAGGGAGAGGGTGGGAGGGGACATGTGGAATAAAACCTTACCTATTGAGTACAATGAACATTATTCTGGTTATGGACACACCAAAAGTCCTCACTTAAGCATTATAGAAAGTATCCATGTAACAAAAACATTTGCACTCCTTTAACAGTTTGAAATTAAAAAAAGATATGGAGAGAACAGATACTCAACTACAAATACTAAGTAATACCAAAAATAAATTAGAAAAAAAGTGTTAGAACAACAATAACCAAACATACAATAAAATGTTTTTGTGGTAGGACGTAAGATTAATTTTCAATATAAAAGAATTCACCCTATTCCAAGGGCATGATACCCTGGGATAACTATACTGAGAGGATGGAGCCCCTATTGACTTGGCATCATTCAAAAAGCACTTACTGCATTACAGACAAGCAGGCCTATGCTACCCTGGACAAGCAGCGGTGGTATTGATTATAGAAATCACTACGATCATTGTAGGTTACCATGCTAGTGTTCATCAGCAATACTTCATGACAGAAAGGAGCAGTGACAGAATAGCAGCTGGAGAATGATGTAAACCAGAGACCTACTCTTCCAGTCACAGTCAAACAGTACTTATGGTTGGAATTTGTTCCTCTGGTTGTATAGACAAAACAAGCCAAACTAATGTGAAGGAAAGACAATAGACATGACAATCGGGCACTTGAACAGATATAAGTTTAATGTGGGGAGTCCAAAGGCATGTAATGTTTCTTGAAACACGATTACAGTGGAATAGTCCATAAAAGCCCATAATATTACACTGGGATGGAATTAGACCGTTTCCTTTTGTGTTGTCATCCATTTTTAGATGGATTTTTAGATACTTGAGAATTTAAGTATATTTTTGGGTATTTAAAAGTAACTGCTAGTAGGTAAAGATACTAATTAGATCTTTACCAACTAATGTTGTACAGAAGGTAAAAGTTTTTCAAAAATCCAGAAATCAAATGAAACATCACGAAAACACTTAAAATGAAAATAGAACAAAAGCATAGCAGAAGATGAGAAGTAATTACATAATTTATGAAATAAAAGTAATCAGTCAAAATCCAAACATATACTGCTTTAAATAGCACCTAAAGTAAAGTAAAATAAAATAAAATAAAATGACTTATAAGGGCTGCAGTAGGAAGAGATATACATCAAACAAACACAAACAAAAAATGAAAGAAAGATTGAAATATTCATAGGATAATAAAATTTCAGAGGATTAGATCTTTACCTGCTAACTAATGAAAATTATTTTCTAGTGATGAACATTTAAACTGTATATTTATTTAGAATGTGATATTATTGAACTTCCATGTGCTAAATAACACTGCATCACTATTATAAAATATGGAAGCACCAGGAGAAATTGGCATAAGTTAAAATGTTGTGGGAAAATTTTAACATCATACACTTATGTCCTAGTAGACCTGCTAGAAAAATATAATTAAAGATATAGAGGTAAATTATGTAATTGTTAATATGTAATGCATATACATCAAACTTTGTGTCTAATAGGCCATGCTCCTAAGTGTTCAGAAACGTTTTACAATCCTATTACACACTAGATCATAGAGAAAATTTCAATTAATTTGAGCAGTTATAAATTATAAGGGCCACCTTTTCTGAAAAAAAAATAAAACAATAAGATTTATTAACTTCCTAAGAGTTTTTAAAAAAGGAATGTTCTTGGTCAAAGTTAACACACACCACTTATTTAGGATACTAGCTCCATTTTTTTTTTAATTGAAGAACATATCATTGCTTATATGAATTTGCAAAATGCCTCAAAGTCATGGTTAAATTCTATACTTTTGTTTTTATGTATCTGTCCTTATCAAATAAAGTTGCTAGTACCTATCCTTGTTTGTTTCTAATGATTGATTTCTAACACATTTATTGTATTCCATGCCAAATGGTTAAACTTATAATCATATTGTCAGAGATTCAGAATGGAATCCACAACTGCAATATCATCCTAAAAATATTATAACAGGAGTATATACACTAAGCCTTGTGGCATTTGGGATATAATCTATCTTAGAATTTTTAACCAGTTCTCATAGTCTTAGTGAGTTGAGAAAAATGTCAACAAAGTGATAACATATGCATTGAGTGTTGCAAAGCAAGGAGTCATTAAGGTTTGGAAAAGAAATTAGATGTGGAGAGAAGTATATGTTCAAAAACAGGGATACTAGGTAGCAAGATAACATTACCACAATCAGATGCCCATAGAACAGCAATGGATGATACTTGATTAAAACTTTTTGGGAACACTTTTGCTTATACTCTGCCTAGCATACTTTTTGTTATAAAGTATACAATTAAAAATCCCTTTGCAAAATTATCTGTATGATCAGATAACTATAGGAGTTTTGTTTCTAGTAATAATGTAGGCACAATCTAGTAATAATGAACCCACAAGACATTGTGGGTTCAGTTCCAAACTATCACAATAAATTTAATATCACAATAAAGTGAGTCACAAAGTTTTTGGTTTCCCACAGCATATAAATGTTATGTTCACATTATACTGTACTTTATCAACTGTGCGATAGCATTATGTCTAAAAATGACAATGTGGACACCTTAATTTAAAAATACTTTATAGCTAAGAAATGCTAATGATTGATCATCTGAGCCTTTAGCAAGTCATAATCTTTTTGCTGGGGGAGGATCTTACTTCAATATTGATGACTGCTTATTGATCATGGTGGTGGCTGCTGAAGGTTGGGATAGCTATGACAATTGCTTAAAATAAGACAATGATAAAGGGTGCCACAACTGACTTCCTTTTATGAAAGATTTCCCTGTAGCATGCTATGCTGGTTGATAACATTTTCCCCAGAGTAGAACTTCTTTCAAAATTGGAATCAATCCTCTCAAATTCTGCTGCTGCTTTATCAACTAAGTTTATGAAATATTCTAAATCCCTTGTCATTTCGGCAATGTTCACAACATCTTCACCAAGCATAGATTCCATCTCAAGAAACCACTTTCTTTGCACACCCTAAGAAGCAACTACTCATCCACCTATATTTTATCATAAGATTGCAGCAATTCAGTCACATCTTCATGCTTCACATCTCACAAATTCTAGTTTTCTTTCTATTTTCACCATGTCTACAGTTACTTTTCCCACTGAGGTTTTTAAACCCTCAAAGTCATTCATGAGGGTTGAAATTAATTTCATTCTAATCCCTGTTAATGTTGATGTTTTGACCTCCCATAAGTCACAAATATTTTTAATGGCATCTAGAATGGTGAATGCTTTCCTGAAGGTTTTCATTTAACTTTGACCAGATCCTTCAGAGAAATCACTATCCATGGTAGCTATAGCCTCATGAAATGTATTTATTAAATAATACAACTTGAAATTAAAAATTATTCCTGATCCATAGGCTACAAAATAGATGTTCCATTATCAGACATAAGAACAACATTGATCTCTTTGTACATCTCCATCAGAGCTCTTGGGTGACCAGGAGTATTGTCAATGGGCAGTAATATTTTGAAAGATATTTTTCTGATCAGCAGTTCTCAACTGTGGGCTTAAAATATTCAATAAACCATGCCATAAACAAATGTGCTGCCATCCAGGCTTTGTTGTTCCATTTATACAACCCAGGCAGAGTAGATTGAGCACAGTTTTTAAGGGCCCTCAGATTTTCGGAATAGTAAATGTGCATTGGCATCAACTTAAAATCACCAAATACGTTAGCTCCCAACAAGACAGTCAGCTTGTCCTTTTAAACTTTGAAGTCGGGCATTGCCTTCTCCTCTCTAGCTATGACAGTTCTACAAGACATCTTTTTTCAGTATAAAGCTGTTTCATCTACGTTGAAAATCTGTTGTTTAATTCAGCCACCTTCGTCAAGCAGCTTAGCTAGATCTACTTTATAACTTACTGCATCTTCTACATCAGCACTTGCTGCTTCCCCTTCCACTTTTATGTTATGGAGATGGCTTCTTTTCATAATCCTCACGAGTCTAGCTCTGCTAGCTCCAACTTTTTCTTCTGCAGCTTCCTCGCCTCTCTTATCCTTCATAGAATTGGAAAAGTTAGAGTCTTGCTCTCGATTAGGCTTTGGCTAATGGTAATGTTGTGACTGGTTTGATCTTCTTCCCAGACCACTAAAACTTTCTCCATATTAGCAACAAGACTGTTTTACTTTCTTATCATGCATGTGTTCCCTGGAGTAGCACTTTCAATTTCCTTCAAGAACTTTTCTTTTGCATTCACAGTTTGGCTAACTGGTGTATGAGGCCTATCCTTCAGCCTACCTCAGCTTTCAACATGCCTTCCTTACTAAGGCTAATAATTTCTAACTTTTTATGTGAGAGCCACGCAACTCTTCTTTTTACTTGAACACTTAGAGGTCATTGTAGGGTTATTAATCGGCCTGCTTTCAATATTGTTGTATCTCAGGGAATAGATACAACAGAGGAGAGAGAGAGACGGAGTAGTGGATAGTCTGTAGAGCAAATCACATACACACATTTATTGATTAGGTTTTCCGTCTCACATGGGCGTAATTCATGGCATTCCAAAACAACTACAACAGTAAACTCAAAGATCACTGATTACAAACCACTATTCTAAACATAATAATAATAATAAGCTGAAATATTGTGAGAATTACCAAACTGTGATGCAGAGACACGAAGTGAGCACACGCTGTTGGAAAACTGGTGCTGATAGACTTGCACGATGCAGGGTCTCCACAAACCTTCAACTTGTAAAAAATGCAGTGTCTGCAAAGCACAATAAAGAGAAGTGTAATAAATGAGGTATTCTGTCTAATAATTTCTGATATTCAATATTTATGATTTCAGGTCAAATTTTGCATTTTGTTTTACTTTTTTCCAATTATTCAAATTTCTATGTTCGGCTATTTGTTCAGTTACTCATTTAATTATTTATTTATCAAACAATTTATGAAATATTTCCCATAAAATACGAATTCAGCTAGCCTTTGGTTATTCAATGGTAAGCATGCACATTTTCCTAGTATTTCCTATAATTTTAATCTAGTCTTTCATTGTCTCCATGCTTCCAAAATAATTGTAAACACTACACAGTTAGTAGCAGTATAACCACTGAAGAAAATAAACTTTAAATAAAACATTATTAGAGCATATAAGAAAAGTCTAGATTAATTTTTCATATTTCCTACTAAGTCTAAATTACTATATCAGTAAAATGCCTCTCCTTTCTTATTAGTTATTAGCTACCATTATTTATTGTCTAATGACTCTTGTTTATTCACATTACTTAATCAGCAGAACACATGTGTGTCAGATAAGAATTCTTGATGTTGCTTCTGCGTAATACATTCAACAATTTACCACTTCCCACTATCTTTGGTGCATTTATTTCTTATCAGATAGAGAGTAGCAGTTGAGCAAAGCCTCCGTACATCTGGAGAAACACAGAGGCGGACTTGTGAAGAACAACAGCCCCTTCAGAAGACAGACTTCAATATACTGAGAAGACAAAGGACCGCATCTCACGAATAGCTTTTATTCTCCTACCACCGTCGTACACTTAAGGAAACCAGTAACACAATCGTCATAAACAAAACAATATACGTAATTAGAATTTGACTCTGTAGTGCTCATAAACATCTGCTTGCTTTCCCAAACTAACCAAGTTATTAAAATGTAAATTACCCCGATGCTTTCTTACAATCAATATTTCTTGTTATGTATTTAGCTTTTTAAAAAACTGATAAATAATAATTGTATATATTTATGGGGTACAATGTGATTTTGAGATTATACACACACACACACATATATGCACACGCACAACATACAAAAGGCAATCAGAATACTCTTTCATCTCCAAATATCCTGTGGCTTCTAATATGATAGAAAAAAAAAAACAAAAAAAGAGCAACCATTCTGTGTTTCTTACTCAAGAGAATTTTTGCCCTGTGATTAATAGTAGGTGCAGTATACTAAAATTGCTTCTCCAGAAAACTAACCACCTCCTGCTTTTCATTTGGAAGGTAAATATGCCAGATGTAGTTAAACTTTCTCTATGGCATATGGCATTGAAAATTGTAAACATTCCCAAAAGGAAACATTGAGGCTCAATTCATAACTAAACCCTAAAGAGGACTATGGTTTATTCCCTCTCTGTTTCCTCTATGTTTTCCATAAATGTTTTAAATATCAAAATTTTAATATTTTCCCGAAGGTTTTAGGATTATTTGAGGCTATTTAAAAAGAGATGTTCATGCAAGATATAACATTTTTTTTTTATTGTGGGTGATGCATCATACGGGGCCAAAGTGTGCTACTTCTCGTGGGAAAGAATACTTTTCTATAAGATTTAGCCAGTGTGCTGAATATCACCACTAATGCACTCCCAAGGAAGGGACTAGGGAGACAGGAGAGAGAGAGAGAGAGAGAGAGAGAGAGAGAGAGAGAGAGAGAGAGAGACTAAGAGACTAAGAGACTAAGTTGCATATTGCCAATCAAACATTATTAAATTTGTCTACCTTGGAATTGTCAAGACCTATGTTACAATGACAAGTTATCAATAAGTATAAAAAATATCTTTTACCATACCTTGTGCATTAGGGTTTTATCATTTATAGGTCAGGATTTTATTGTTGTTGTCTCAGGACTAAGATGGCATTAGCAATACATTCAGAAGTTATAGATGATCAAGTAAAATGTAAAACTGAAAATAGAAAATATTCAAACCAAGATCTTAGTCTGAGTACTGTGGAGATGGCATTTATCTCTTACTCTGTGTGCCCAATGTCCGCTAACCTGTATCATTAATGTGCAACTCTGCTTAATATTTCCTAAAAACTTAATCCCATCAGAAATCTTGGGGTAGAGAGAGCTTAATTGTCTCCTGAAGGTCTGGTATCTTTCACCTACACATACTGCTGCCATGATGATTTTCTTTTAAAATAGCAAGAAGGAGAAAAAAAAGAAAATCAGCGAGAAGTATTTGTTGGCAAGATTCCTTAATGTCTATTTCAAAAGTCACAGATTACAGTTTAAAATGGAAGTCCCCTTTTGAACAAAGAAGGAAAGGTTATGAGAAAATATAGTTCGCCATTATTGATGTACAAGCTCGCTCTGATTGCATCTGTCCTGCAGCTCCCCCACATGCACCGCTAGGATATTGCCTAAATCTCTGGAAATGCAAGGAAGGGGAGCCTCAGCCATAGCTCATCCTGCTGCTGCTGCTGCTATGAGAACCCAGCTTGACGAGCATCATGCCCAACCTCTGCTTTTCTCATTTGACATACTTTATAGACTGCTTGTCAGGTGGTCTCTGTGTGGTTTGCTCAGCTAATCCTAGAAACATGTAAAAGTCATACAAATTATAATTTAAGAAAAGGAAATAAAGTCAATTGACCACTGATTGTTCTTTCTTCTTATCCTAGCACCTGGTAACAGTATCCAAGTGTAATGATTGTGAACTCAAAGAATTTCTGTTTCATTGCACTTTATCTTTGCTAGTAATGAAGTTAGTGGTTTCAACTTTAGTCTCTCTCTCTCTCTCTCTCTCTCTCTCTCTCTCTCTCTCTCTCTCTGTCTCCCCCTGCCCCACCCCTCTCCTTTTAGCACAGGCCACTTCCATGAAAGACAGATAGTAATGATAAGGTTTTAGCACTATGGTCTGCCTTCCTTCATTTCTTATCCTTTAATAAATGAAGGAAGAGAGGGAAGGAATTAGAAGAATAGAAGCAGACTTCTTATAAAGCCAAATCTATAATTGTAATTGAAAAAAGTGCCAATAAAAAGAACATAGCACTGATTTTTATAAACAGAGTCATTTCCTGATTAGCTATTGCTCATAATAGAATAGTATTTATATTTTATACTCTAGTGCTTCCCAAGTGTCAGTTATACTCCTTCTCATACCCACACCCTTCTGTTTGTGTAAAAAGTAATATTAACTTGTTTGAATTTTTTTGCTGTTAAATTGCTAAGGGACATGTTAAGCAACCACCAGCATTCTGTGCTGGACCCCTGCGATGATGGCTTGAAAAGCCTTTGCATTTATACAGATTTCTCCATCCCCTTTTTTCTGTATGTCACTATTCATTCCTAAGCATATTTATCTACATTTTGTTAATTGCAATTTAAAATTCCATCTTAAAAGATGTGCACTTATACTATAGTAATTTTGCAAGTGAGCAGTTATTTCATTGGGTTGTCACTCTTTCCAGAAATCAAACCCTCCCTGTCACATATAAATAGATTGCTTGATATACATGCAATATCCTGTCGGTGTCATGCACTCTTTTCTTTAATCTGACTGACATGGCACATAATAAAACGCTCACTTCAATATATGTCTGTTGCATTTTGCCTAATTCTGGGCTTAGTTTAATATTAGTCATGAATATTTCCTCCAAGTAGACATGAATTTGAATATATATAAGGCACAGTTTATGTTCATACTAAAGCACAAGCTTCAACCTTATTTTTTATTGCTCACCCTGTTTGTGATGAATTAAGTCATCTCAAGGAAAGAACTGAAAGCAACAGGGACAGAACTGTTATCTTTATCCACAAGTCAGGTAGAGTGTGAGTGGGTGAAATTCAACTGCTGTGCTTTGCTTTCCCTGAGCATCAGAGCTGAGAGTTGGAGAGGTCTGCTCAGTGGGAGAAAAATAACAACAGAAGAAACCTTATTACATCTCTGAATTTCTTGAGGCTAAAAATCCACAGTAGTTACTAATGTCCCCCAATAACATTATATTTATTTTATGTTCCTTTTTACCATGGATAGGAACAATTTTGTTATTATTTCTTCTTATGATTTTCATTTTAAATATCTTCAAATTAAATTAATAAAAGGAGAAAAAGTCATAAAGCTTTATGTATGTTAGTGTACATGTAAATGTACATATATACCCCCATAATATGTGCATATATGTTTGTAAATACACACACACACACACACACACACACGGATCGATATATAATTTATAAAGTCAAGTCCCAATAACTTGGGTATATTTTTCATTCTGGTTTAAAATAATTATAAAAACTTTTGAGCATTTACTTGTCCCACTCAACTATAACAAAGAATAGTAATGCATGCACATTTCCTCTGGAAGTTTCTATTATGGTTTTAATGTTAACAACTGTAATATTAGATTGACACTTGTTATTTTGTGCATCCGATAATATCTTCTATTTCATGAATGCAATGCCCTAATGCCATATTTGAAATGAGAATCCACATATTGGCTGACATACATACATTGCTGAGAGTCCTATGTAGGCATCTAAATAGATACATACCAGTAAAGACTTCATTAGAAAATTATTTTCTAGCCTATGAGATTAAAAATCTTATAGAACAAAACATGTTCCTCATGATCATTGTAATGTGCATTAATTATACCTCTGCAAATAAAAGAGAGATCTTAAAAAGTGCTATTTACTATACCCTAAATTTACAATGGATTTTTTTGGGGGTTGTGTCAATATCCCTAACACTTGGATGTATATGTGTATCTTGCTTTTGGACATATTTTTCCTCATAGAGATTTTTCTGTGGTGTATTTCTTTCACATGAAGATGTGAAATACTTTATTTCGTATTGCATCTTTGCAAAATTTTACACCATTTCTACAAAGAAATAAAGCACACATTGTTTATATGATGGGCAGCTTGGATTCCCAATGGATATAGACAATGGATAAAATGAACTACTGGCTAAAACAGATTAGATGCCAAACTCAGTTAGTCCTTGCCTAATTCTATAAGAGCATGTCAGTTAGGGACTTACTTGACCTAAGGAAAAAACAAATCTTGAAACAATATCCTAGCTGATTACTTATTCAAACTGATTATGCTGTAGCCACTGTTCTACTGGAACAAAATACAGTCATGTAAACTTAACCCATTCCCTTGGCCAGTCTGCATAGAGAATCTGCCATGACAAGGTATTTTATTCAATGACACTAGCAACATAGAGCAGATTAATTATAAAACAGAACACTGAAACATAAATTATACCCCAGTTAGACATGATTCTGCAAGAGTTTCACATTGTTCTCGTCAAGTGTTTCCAATATGCCTGAAGAGTTTCATGGCACAATTGTTCCAAAAATCTTGGGCTCATCTATAGCTATTAGCTTAATACCATGGGTTTTATTAGATAATTATTTATGACACCTAAGTACTGGGAGACTTAGCAGAACTAAAAAGTCAAACATTTTGGGGAAAATGGAAAACATATATCCACCAATCTGAGTAGCTAAGCCCTTGTACAAGAAACCATTGGACACGCATGCTGGAATCACTTTTCTGTGGGTAGATGCTATAACACTCAAATTAGATGATTCAAAGGGGATCAGAAAGGAGTTTAGAATTGGAAACGGTACTTCAAAAAATGAGGCTGGGTCAAGTATTATATGAGCACTAATGTGAGTATGGAGTATAATATAGCAACTTGTTTTTTGAAAAGCTGGGCACAGTCTAAGGTAAGCCTATTGTTCCCCAAAGGCCACTGACAGTTACTGTTAACACACTTCTGTGCTTTCTCCAGAGCCTTCAGAAACTGTGACAGTGCTTGCAAATGTGACGCTCATGACAAGTCTGTATGCTTCTAAAGCATGTCAAGAAAGCTGAATGCTATTAACAATACTAATGGAGAGATTATCTTTAGCTCTGATTTTCTTCTCCTTTGAAAATAAAAGTGGGAGGTTTGTTTTAACACTCTGCCCTTTTCATAAAGGTTGCAGGAAGCAATTGAGCCTCTCTGCAAAAACCTTCCTTTTCAAGTTTTCCGCTTAATTAAAAGACTGCATTTCCTTGGTTAAAAGTGAACTCTTCACTAGTACATTTTAAAGATATAAAACACAATACTAATAAAATTATCAGAAGTCTTTTGTCAGAAGAAGAAATTATTCATTAGATCTTGTGGACAAAGGGACAATTATATACTTTTAAAGTACCCATTAAAGAGGCAACATTGTGCCAGAGTTTCCTGATTAGAGTTAATCTCCTCAGCAAGGATACCATAAAGGCTCTATAGTAGCCAATTAGATAGAATTAATGTGCAAATTTCTGCAGAAAAGCATGCAAGCAAAATATTTAGAGCTCATTTTGGAATGGAAAAAGTAAAATTGTTAAGACAAAATAAATATGCTGTAGCTTTGATATGCCAGTACGTACTGCCTCTCAGCCGATAGGTAGTGTTTAACATTAACATATCACATACATGACAAAAAAGGATATTCAAACTAAGGCTCTTTTAAAAATGACTTCCTAAAGTGCTCCATACCGGTTTCAATTAACTCTCTAAAATGGAAAGATTTTTTTTATATTTTCATAAAATATGGCATTACACAGAACACATATTTCAAGACTTTCATAATTCTTTGGCAGAATCACCTCCCTGAGAACTTACAATAAAGCTCGCATTCCGCATTGCACAGGAAGAGTCATTTTGTGCTCTTTCTCCCTTTTACACTTTTTAAAGCTGAAAGTTAAACAAATCATTTTATAAGACAAAAGTGGGAAGGTCAAATTGTTTTCCTTTATCTGGAGTGGTTACCGAACCCTAGTGTTTGTCTTCTGCACATGTTGGCATTCTGCCTGCCTTTCTCTTTTGTCAAGGATTTCAACTATAAAGTGTGTTAGTCTTTAAAACTAAGCCTCCTTGTGTCATATGTTCAACCCTGCTCCATACAACCCAACACAACTTATCACGGTCTGACAGCTAATATTTAAAAGGGAACACACACGTATTTTGAGGTTTGATAACTGCTATCAATCTCGATAATGGGTATCCAATCCAAAATTGTGACAGATATCCAGTGGATTGAGCATCTACGGTGAGCAGCTAATGCTGAAGTAAATGAATCAGTGAGGCAGCTACTGCACATCTATAATTAAAAATAAAACAAATAAATGCCACACAAATAATGGAAGCCTGAGAAATCTGTGTCATAGCTGACAAATGCACCAAAGGGTGAAACTTACAGCGACCACTTTCTAATTTACCTTTCTTTGATTTTTAAAGTAGAAGATTGCGAGGTTTCTCCTAAAGACTTTTTTTAAAGGGTAAAAATTTCAGGATTTCCAGTTCAATATGTCATTGCTCCTTGTTTTCACAGAAGCTGCCAGTGGAGAATACAGTGGACCCTGAAACAGATGGCTGCTATGCTCTGAAAATGCTCTCTTTTAGCAGAGTAAATTAAGGTACAGTAACCTCCAAAGGCGAAATTGCAGCACAGAGCATAACGGGTAATGCTATGTAAATTGCCATGCGTGCAATTGGGATGTTATTACAGCAAGACCAAACAGTGGTGGCTAATGACCTCGACATTTGATTTCTAGGTGCATTTTATTTTATTTTCCCTTTGTTTGAAAATATTTCTATCGCAGAGACAATAGCTGCAGCACGCTGATGAGCCTGAATAAGTTCAAATTTCTCTATAGTCACTATAATACATTAAACCAACCAAATTTGAAGACACTAGCTGAGTAGCCCCCAAATCACTCTAATGGTGGCTATATGTATTTTTCCCTAAGGAAATTTTTCCCTAAGGAAAATGTGATGCATGATATTTGGCTTTGGCCTTTAAATTATTTAGACACATAAAAGAGAAAGGGGGTAAGCCATAAATATGTTTGTTCTGGCTTTAAAGTGTCCATCCCTTATTTAGTAGTAAATTATTTGGGGTTGGAAAGGAATGTATTCTGTGGTCTTAATAGTCATTTGTTCTAGGAAGTTCCGTTATTGAATATTGTAGCATCATTTTTGTACTTGAAATGAGTTCCACTCCACGGCTGGTACATTTTTGTTGAGGTGACATAAAATGAAAATGCTGCATTATGAAGTCTTCCTATAACTCTAGTTAGGATTTAAAAAATAAATCATAACAAGAGCTCCAAGAAAATATTTATTGCTCTTCCCAAACATTAGGAGAAATGCTTCTCTGGACCTGTCATTCAAAGTGAATCAAGATACCACCGTTCAGATGTTGCTAGAAGAATCACTAAAGCATTGTCAAGACTAACGTACGTGGAAGAAAGATTTGGTTGTCTCTTAATTTATTAACAATTTGAAGTATTTAAAATGGATTGATACAAGTAAGCAAGAAGTAATTTTTATTGTGCTGACTCCAAAAGTGGTTCAAAATCACTTTAAACTATTTTTTTCTTGTAAATTATATGGTTTCTTAAATTATCAGATTATTTATGTCACGCTGGATCTTCTCTCTAAAAATGACATTGTAATTTGTGTGACTGACTCAAAAAATCTGTGTTTCTGTCATCTAACTACTTTTTTAGAAATTGATGTCATAGAGGGAATATATATACTTCATTTTAAGTATTTTTGCTTTTATTTTATAGCAAGGCAATCAAATTACTTATGAGGTCAGCAAAAATGCCACTTAAATGTTTTCTTCTTGCTAAATTGCCATTACAGCAAAATGTTACTTTCCGTTTTAATAATTGTAATCCATAGGTAAAATTTTATAGATGGAAGGAATGTGCTTTTCCTGTACTGACTTCTATGTCTCATGTATACTCACTTGGATTTGTTTTATATCCTATTATTGGTTTAGTTCAAGACAAAATAAATTAAACAATGAATAGGCTGCAGATATTTCCCATGGGGTAAGAGCACTTGATTTTATTTTTCCCTCTTCCTACATAATATTGCAATAAGCGTCTTTTGAAACTTATGGCAAGCAGTCTATGTTGCTGCTCTTTCTTTTATTCCAAAATACAGCAAATGTATAAGTAGTGTTGGACATGAAGACTTTTTCATTAAACATGTTTGCACATTAAAATTACTTGGGTAAAATTTTAAACACATTTTGGTTAACATAACCCATGTGTATTCCTACAGCACAGATAATCCCCTTGCACACATTCTTGGAGAGACTGTAACAAAGGAGCAGCAATGCAAGCCAGAGAACAATTCTGCTTGATTTTCCTGTGCAGTCATTTTATCAGGGACAAGGAATATTCCACAGTGGTGCCCAGATGAAGGCTGCATGCATTCCCCAGCATTGAATTGTGGAAGAAAATGAAAAACTAATAGCATTTTGATGTATTCCAGTTAGGTTTTCCATTAAGAGAAAAAGGTGATATGTTCACACCATTTGTCAGGAAAGGAAGAAATGAAGAAAATGTTGACAATTTCATTACACTCTGGTTATGGGGTGATCTGAACTTACCTATTACAAGATAAAAAAAACTATTCCAGATATTATTAGTTGAAACATTATTGTTTATAGTTACTTTAACGTGTGCTACAACTACAGAGCTGATATAACTGTATAAGCTCTGATTTAAAAGGAGATATTTTATGTCATTTACAACCTCGCTCAAAAATTTGTATCCTTTTGAATGCCATAGCATCACACCAAGTCTCACATTGCCGGACATTTCTCTGATAAATGCTGTCCTGAAAAGAGGGTGTACAGATACCATAAAAAATGCTTCTAAGTATATCATTTTTTTCTTGACCTATGTATTTATTCAGAAGATCTTTTTCCCATTTCTCACATTTTTTTCATTTATTATTGACTATAGGACTCCTGGATTTTCTGCGGAGAATATTTCCCTAGAGAGAATAGTTGCTGTCCATTTAAAATCAAAGTTAAAAAACTGAACGTTTTCACCACAGTACCAGAGAGACAAGTGGTAGATTTAATCCATTCAACTAGAAATTCAAGATTACAATACAGCTTCACTTAGATTTTCTTTACTAATTATTGTTCAATGTGATTGTAGGGATTTTCATATTAAAGCATATTTGCTGTACGTATGCTAAAGCATGTTTGCTAAAATGCCACTAGATTCTGTGGCTTTGGAAAGAAAATTTGTCAAAAAGTGCATCATCTGTGTACTTTAAAATATAAGGAGCATGTAAAACTGCATAAACATAAGAAACTTTTAACTGATGTTTAGTAAAATGACTAGTTTATTGAAAAAGCATCATTAAATGGTGGGTTGATTAGGTGCTTGTTACCTGAGCATAGCCATGTATGTTAATCATTTCTCATAAAAAGTGTCAGAACAAATATTGCTGCATAAGTGTATGAGGCCTGGAGCACTAACCAACACAGAGAGCACAGAATGTTCTCCTTGTATGACAATTAGGGGAAAGCTGATACGTGAGTGCGAAATGGGAGACAGAGTGCATGCAAAGAGGCAGCAGAGAATGAGGAGTGTCAAGGGAACTAAGCTGACTGTGAAATAATTTCTTGGTCACTATGGAGCTTCGTATTCATTCACACTAATATTTCCTTTTTTCAGCCTCATAATATTTGTGTAGCATATCATGTTAGTATATTTACATTTTATGTGGTACACATTTTCTAAGAACAGTTATCAGAGATTCACAGATTTCTAATCAAGAAGGGATCTCAAAAGTGCATCTAGTACATGCACAGCATTCGGGAGAGCTTTATGATCCCTATTCAGAAATCGAGGGATCATAAAGTAGCCTGAAGAGCCTGCTTTGAGATAAACCACCAGTTGTGTTTTTCAACCAATTGCATGATGAATGCTAGAGTACTGGCTTTGTTGCAAAGGAAAATATTATTTCAACTAAATCTCAATTAAAACTATTATAGAATACTGGTTCTATGGTTATACTATGGTTTAAAAACACATAGAAGCCGAATATAAAATAGAAAATTTATTTTTCTTAATTTATTTTTTCAAAACTATGATAGTAATAACTTGTACCATGTATATATTTTTCAATTTACAAAATGATTTTCTAGACATAATTTCTTTTAATCTGATACCTACTGTGGTAGACGTTAGGCCCGTTTGCAAGTATTCTGGCTCCTCCTTTCCGTGTACATGATAAATTGTGTCCATTCCTGCTCACTGAATGTTAGGTGCAGACATATGCCATACTTTCTTTTATGGAATGTGATCAAAAGTGGTGTGAGCAGATGTTTTATGAATTAGTGGGTGCCTTCCCATTTTTTTTTTCTCTCTGCTTTGGTGAGTAGCAATATCTCAAATCGTGGCTGCTCTATCAGCTTGTGTACCACAACAAAGTCAGCAGTGACTTGGAGCTGATCATGCCGCTGGCTTGTAATGGACACGTAACAGGAGAGGGAAATAATTGTTTACTGTTTTATGTCCCTGAGATTTGGGGATGTTTCACTACCCCAGCATAATGATATGATGATTGATATATTTCTAATATTCTTAGTATAATTTTCATTTTTATTTCAAATTAGGAAAATTAAAGTTCGAGGAAAAATGTAAGAAGTTTTTCACAAGAATATCTAGCCACCAAAACTTAGTGAAAAAGTCAAAAAACAGATTATCTGACTTCATATATTATGCTTTTGAATAACAATAACTAAAACAACCATGTACAAACGTTATGATCTATGAGCCAAGAACTGACTTAAGCACCTTTGAATTTATAATTTCATGTTCTCATCATTATATCATATATATTATATGCATATATACATATATAATATGATATGTATTTACATATATACATATATATTATCATCCTATAATTAATTATGTAAGATAAGTCATATATTATATCTATTTTTCAGATGTGAGCATTAAGACTTTATGAGGTTAAATAGCTTTCTCACCATAATGAAAGTGGTAAACATTGATACATGTTTTATTTTCAAGTCAATCTGACTATTCCAATCATAGCCAGGACATTTTATTTCCTCCCACCATACAATCTGATTTCCAAAAATCTAAAAATTTAAACAAGTTTAGAAGAATCACTCTTTTTCTAATAAGCGACTATGTTGAATCATCTATGGCAAATCTTATTTAAATATTTTTAAAATGTATCCATTTAGTGTCTGCAACATTCTTTTTCTCCCCTCTCTTTTTGGGCAGGTGAATTTGAGTCGGAATGAAATGAAGCAATTAGGAGAAAACAACAGGAAAGAAAGCAAATAAAAGGAGGATGGCATAGAGGTCAAAGGCCAAATATGTATTACATATTAGCATTAGTAATATTGTGTAAGACAGAGTCTGCAAAACTATGTGACATGACTTAAAGATTTTAATATGCCTTTTTTTCCCCAAAGTCTTCAGCCGAAGAAGCTAAAATATTGTAAATCAGGACAAAATCCCATCACTGTGACAACCTCTCCAGTGTTCTATTCTGGATTCTCAGCCATATCTTCAAGGCTCCTATTATTTTAAAAGTCGATCCATGGAAGTCTCAATTGTTATTATCATTCAAACACCTACTTAACTTATAATACTTTTAGTTGAGTTTTTATGGTGTAATTCTGCATGTGAGAGAAGAACCTTGGATATAATTTTTAAACTCAGTGGTATTGCAAAAATCTTGTGTTCTATCTCTTGAAGCAAATAAAGCAATAAGGGAAGCTAATGAAAGAGATTCTCATAATTTGCTGTTTTCAAAAATAAATTTATCATTGTTCTGCTCTCAAACACACACGTACACACACACGTACACACACACAGAGAGAGAGAGAGAGAGAGAGAGAGAAATGGTGCATCTTATGAAGCCTCTCAATGCTTTCTGCAAAGAAGAAGTAAACAACTAGTTTAAATGAATGAACTTCTCTTTTGAGAATAAAATATGAGATCTAAACGTGGCAAAGGACACTAGTATGTATATGCCATTGCATGTGGCTGGTTTTCAGAATTTTCTAAATTTTGGCATTTATTCTTGCTTTTTATTCATGGATAAAAGGAAAGTGAATTAGAGACATTAGCGCACACTGGAGGGTAATGGCTGCTGAGAGCAGAGGGCAGTCCTGGATTAGACACAGGGATAGTCAAAAGAATACTGAAACATTTTTTCTCCACAATATCCTCTCTGGTATCAAAGCTCTAGGGACAAAAGCATTTCACATAAATTGGCAAAAGTCATATGCGATAGTCATCAATAATAAAAACCAGTATTTTTGGAGCACTCTACAGTGTTTGGAAATTTTTTCTTAAACATTATCTCCTTTCTTCCTCTGAAAAATCGTCAACATTGCTATCATTATTTTGCACATGAAGTATTGAGTGTCAGAGAGTTTAAGTGACTCCAAGTCCAAATTCCCAAATTTTTTTTACCTCACTACCTATATTTGCTGTATTTCTGATCACCTGTCATCATGTGTGATGATTTCTTGAAACATTTATGCACTGTTGCTACTATCAACAGAATAATAGTATCTATGGAAAATGGTCTTGAACAAAACAGTACTTATTCAGGCATAGTATTCCAAATTCTCCAACACAGAAAATTTGTGGATAGCTATGGGAAACAAATATATTTAAAATAATTGTGGAAAAGAGTAATTTAGAGTATTTCTCTCTTATGGAAAACCCTGTTCATTCCCACAATAAGTGAGCAATAGAATCTATAGTGTCAATGTCTTTTGAGACCTAGCTGATTAAAATATTTTTTCTTTAGCAATACCTGAAAGACTTAACTCCAGATTTTTAAAAAATTCAACAAAAGCTTATTGAAAGTGTTTCTTCTAAATAGCATCATATAACACTTCCTTGGTTAATTAAAACATAAAAAAGTTGTAACCAACACTAAATGATTTGCAATCTTAACTTCTAAGTTCTTCTCATTTAGTAACTAGTGAAAAACATGGCTAGGAAAGGACACAGGGAACATCTGTGTATTGTCCTGTTTCAATCCTTGATTAATTAACTTTTCTCTGGACCAGTATGAGTAAAAGTATTGCAGAGGTAGAGGAGAAGCAGTGGTCACAGCAGAAGTTTTCCAGTAAGAAGACAGAAATGGCTGACACACAACAGCAAGGGAGATAATAAGCCCCAAAAGTATACTACTGTTGCTTACTGTCACATCAGTGGAGCGTCTTGGTGGTTAGAGGTAGAAACAAATAGGACATTGCTTTAGAGGAATCAACAAAGTATAAGAGAACTGGAAAAAAAAAGTACATATGTATGTATTTGTGTAGATGTGTGTATACATACTTTTAAGTATAAGCACATATACAATGATGAGTACATATAGTTCTTGAGGTTTTGATTACTCTGCATAACATGTTTCTGTCCATCACAGGTAAGGAGGCTATAAACCTAGTTTGTGCTGGGTTTTCCAGTGGCTCAACTGTTAATGGCCTTCTTTTTCAAAAGTGTCATAGATCTGATAAAACAATACATAGACACTCTGTTCATTGCAAGTTAAGAAAAAAATATAACACTTAGAGTTTAAGGAGCTGTTTACCAGCTTTATTTAAAGGGCTTTTGAAGTAGAAATCACGGTTAATCAAAGCAGGATAGAAACAAGCTCTAAATAAAAGTTTAGATTTAACATAGACTAAAGTAGACCACCTGTGCTTGAGTTCCTTGGTCATCTGAGTATAACAAATAATCTTGTCACAGGGAGAAGCTTTGTCCTGTTGTCCTATTCTATGCAGGAATTTGGAAGGCAAGAAGCTGAATATGGTAGACTACTTTTTTGTGAAGGAATAACATGTTTGACTAAATCAGTAGATGCTAGCCAGACAGTGGCCAGAATCCGAGGGAACCCTGTGGGTCAGTGGCCTAAAACAGCAATTCACTCATTTAAAAGTATGTTTCCCTGAGAGACCACTAAACTGACCTTTTAGAAACACATATGTATTTGGAAATATGAATAATAAATCACTTCTAACAGCTAAACTGAGCTTCACAAGTACCCAGAGAGTATCAACCTGGGTATTGAGATTTATAATAGTAGTCTGTTTGTATAACTTGCCCCAACGTGTCCTTCAAGTAAATTCAATGTAATCTTGATACCAAGGAGTTAGTTTATCATCCCGTGAGGGCAGATCACCAACTATGTTCTGAGGAAACCAGATGGTGAGACGGAGGCATGGGTCACCTAAAGAAAGTCAACAGAATAAAGGAAAAATAAAATTTAAATGTAGACCACCAGCTTACGATCTTAAAAATGTCCACTCATTTAAAGCAGGGCCACAGTTTCTACCCAAAAATATGTGCTTATTAATTTCTGACAGTTCTCAAAATCTCTTTACAGTCACCATGTGATGGTTGTTCTGCTCTTCTGTTCCTGCTCTGTCTCTTAAATGTCCTCATACTCTGTGAGCAAAGTCACTTGGGGAGCCCCAGATGCTGCCATCATTCATCTGAGCATCATCTGTGTGTAAAGCCTAGTTATTGTATTATAATTTTCCCAGAGCCTCCAATCCCTGGGCAAATAGCACAGTACTGAAGTCTGAAAAAATATTCATAACATTTTTGACTTCTGAACTTTCTTGACTAGTTCTGCCAGCTTTTGCCTCTAACTTCTCTACCTATACTGTGCTTAATACACTCCAAGATACGGAAGTGTGCAATAGAAGCCTTTCCATTCTAGTTTATACTTCTCTTTCCTTCTTATTCAAATCCAACGCCTCCCTGTTAACATGAGAGAACATCATGTCTCTACATCTAGCTGCCAAACGAGCCTCCCCCCTGCATATATAAATGTACAAAAATAAATTCTGACATTTGTTTGAAAGAAGGAGGTGGTATAATCTATACTAATTGACAGAGAGTCACAAGTACCCCATGATTTAAGAATATGAACACATCTTCAGTATAAAACAGTGTGACCTATAAAAGCAAATTTTCTGAATATGCAAGACCCATCATTCAGCACCAAAATATGTGCAGATTGAGATATGAAGCCAGAAGCCGTGTGTGTAAAATTTTTGCTTTCTCTTTGCTCGATCATATTTTTTAAATAAAATACAATAAATATAGTTTAATTTTTGGCAACTTCCAAAATACATATTTCATTCTATTGCTATACTAAGTGATATTAGCAAGAAGAGACTCTCTATATCAGTAGTTTTTATCAAGTGGTATTTAGTTAGTGTTCTAGAACTGAACTACAGTTGCCTGCATAGCAATTGCAAGCTGTTGCTCTTTCTGTAGCTGTATTCAGCCCATAGATATGTTCTGTTTGAAACACAGAAAAATTAAGGGAAAAAAAAGAAAATATTCAGCATTTAAAAATGAGAGACTTGGGAAGCACTTCTGGAAAGACAGAGTAAGGATCTCCAAAAAATCCATTTCTGTCATTGGAAAAGAATCCAAACTCTGTAAAATAACTGAAAGAGGTTACCTAAGCAAAATCTGTGTGACTATGGCCTAGAGAGCCACACCCAAGAAGCCTTGAGCAAGTGCTTGCCATGCTTCAGTTACAGTTTGGTTTTATACATTTTAGGGAGACAGGAATTACACGTCATATCATAAATCAATACATGGAAGGTGTCCATTGGTTTGGCTGGAAAAGGCAGGACATGTTGAAGTAGGCTTACAGGTTATGGTTGGGTTTAAAGATTTTTGATTAGTAATTGGTTAAAGAAATGAAGTTTTAAAGGCCTGGAATGTTTTAGAATGACAAAGATTGCTAATCATAGCCAAGCCACCAGACATATACCAAGACCCAAGTGATCTATTAAGTAAATTGATGACCTGTAGGCTTGGTTAAGCCTTTGTTTTATATGGCCTTAGGTTTATTAATGGTTTTGTATCTTACTGTTACAAAGAATAACTCCACAAGGGGTGGGGCATAACTAGGCATGCCTGACCTCCCTTCTCCTTATGGCCGGCAACTCAGCTTTAAGGTTTTCCTGGGGTCCCCTTGCCTAAGAGGAGATCCATTCAGCCAGCTAGAGGATTAAGATTTTATTTCAGTTTACACTTCCATAGAAGCAACAAGAACAGTAGCAAGAATGGTCAACATTAACTTTTTTAAAAATCCAGAAATTAACCAAAGGCTGGCAGCAATTCAAAGAATGTTTATTCAAAAAAATAAATAAATAACTAGAATTTTGTAAGAAGAATGAACATTATGGTGTTTTAACTTGCCCTGTTCTACCCTTTTCCTCCTCAGCTGCATGGGAGTTCTTGACACTGAAAGCTTACAAGCAAGGTAGATGCAGGGACAGACAACCTGGCTCTGCTGCAGAAGGAGGAGGGGATTAGGAGTCTTGCACAAAACCCCATCCTCAGGTAACTATAAATATTTTTCTGTTTTTCATTTCTATATGTTTCCTGCCTATCTTGAGGTATTTGGGTTTGTAATTTTTAGTTTATATATTTGACTTTTATTTCATTTCTTTTTGTCTTTTTAAAAAATAAAATAAACTTTGATTCAACATTTTCCATTCTTTTCATCCGAAGTATTGCTTTCATTTCCTCTCTCATGTTTTATCATTTAGTCATATAATTTTACTCAGGAACATTATAACCACAGGTCTAAAAGTTCTGAGAATTTTGCAATGAATTTTTTTCTAAGAGCATTGAATTGTAGAGTTAAACAAGGCTTCAAAGATATCATCATAATGTACTTGTAGAGGGATGCCTTAGCTTTATTCTCTAGAATTCAGTGTAGTTCAAACATATTCATTTCAATATTTCTGATTACCAACTGAAAAGAAATAAAATAGGAGAGCTTGAACAAGAATAAACTAAATTATAAATGAGTCAAGTAATTAGATTTAGTGAAAGAAAATGAAAGTGCCAGATCATTTGATAGGAACAAAATTAATAAATCAAATAATTTACTATTATTAATCAATTATGCCAAAAGTGAAAAGTGAAAAACAAATAGTTGATTTTTTTCTCTCTTTTGGAGAGAAAAGGACCATTTTCACTCTTTATAACAGCTCAAATGCATATTAAATATTTTTCTTTCTTTGATGTATTCTTTGATAACAAATGTCCTTGATGACCCTCAATGATCTCTGCCTCCTGGTATTCATGCTTTTAAGTAGTACCTTCCACAGAGAAAAGGGCTAATGGATGTGACAAAAAGGACCCTGTTGAATGATGGTGTGTGGCTTTTGAGGCTACATCATAAAAAATATTGCAGCTGACACTGCTTTCTGGGAGTAGTCAGATGCCAGATTTAAAAAGTCCTGTGAAGTGACCCACTGAGAAAAACACAGAGTTCTTCTGCTGTCACCAGTACCAACTTGCCTGCCATTTGAAGGAGTCACCTTGAAGGAAATTTTTCTAGCCTCAGCAAACTTTCAGATGAGTGTGACTCCAGCCAACATCTTGAAATCACATATAAGTCCCTGAGACAGAACCATCTCAATTATCTACTCCTAAATTTCTGACATACATATATGACAGATAATAAAGGTTTATTAGTGTGTAAGCGTCTATGTTTTTGTGTAATTTGTTGTTTAGCAATAGACAACTAATACAGAATTTAATACCTGACTTCAGGGGCTTGCTGTTATAAAAACACCTAAAACTTGGGATGTGACTTTGAGACAAAGGCACGGGAGAAACTTCCAAAGATTTTAGGAGAGTGATAGTGAAAACCCAAAGCACCTTGAAGAGACTAGTAGCTTCTGCTGAAGGCCATCAAAGAGTCTTCCAGTGAGTATTCATGGGAAAATGAATAAAATGTTATCAGAAACTGTAAGAAATAGAATCCTTTATACATAGTGGTGGAAATTTAGCAATACTTCTGTCTGTAGTAATAAGGAAAGTAGGTAGTGTGCCTAATGAACTGATTGACATAGAAAATGTTCCCAGAAAGAGTTATAAAAGTGTTGTTTGAATGCTTTTTATAGCTTAGAACAACAGATAAGCTAAAGTGAGAACTATTACACATACAGGAGCTGGAACTTACTGACTTTGAAACTTTCTAATTTTGTTAGATGGTAAAATATAATAAAATTAAGAAATGACTTTGCAGAAAGAACAAATCCAGGGGATTGTTTAGAATGTGTGGTAAAGATACGACTAAGTGTGTGGCTATAAAATACTTGTTAAGAACTTAAGGATCTCAGACAGTGCCTGAGCAAAGAAGTCAGATATATAGCTGCTTAGAAGTTTAAAGGATTTATTGTTCAGCAACCTTGGTAGAAGCCCAAAACAGATAGTGCTCATCTCGAAGATATTTTTCAGTGTTTGACTAATTTAGTAAACCTCAGTAAGATTCATAGATGATCCACAGACTTTTTAAGATAATCATATGCATAGAAACACCATCAATTTGAACTGAAAGGGAAATAGAGATTAGAAAATAAAAGAGCCTTTTGGAGACCAAAACTTCTATAGAAAGTAAGTTTGTTTATAATGATACTGAGATGCAATATGAGCTATTTCTCATGAAAAGGGAAGTATAAATCAGAGGGAGGAGACAAAAGCCTGTGGGCAAAGTCACAAGCCATGGAGAAACATTCCTAGGCCTTTAAGTCCTACCAAAAGAACTACCAGTATATTCCCTGTTGGATTTCAGAACCGATGTGCACCAGTAACTTCTGTGGGGCTCCTATTTATCCTAGTTTATAAGAGGACAATCTATAGTGGTTGCCTTATGCCTGTTCTATTATTCTATATTGTGTTTATGGGGGAAGAGTCCTTGTCTTTTTACTTCACATGTTTTCAGATTGAAAGAATTTCAGATTGACACACCTACAGTAGTTTGCAAAATTTTCCTTAAATTTAAATAATTGTCCTATTGAAAAATCCATCACACACCTGGCCACTTAGAAAACAAGATCATTTTTATATCAATACTCATTGCCAAGCAAAGCAGCCTCTTACTTTTTGTCCTGTGTATCAGTCAGTACACTTTGGTCATAGTTGACAAGAAGCCAAACTCAGTTTGGGGGAGGAGAAAGAGAGAGAGAGAGAACACAGTATTCGGTTAACTTAAAATACTAGATACTAGTTATTATACTGGGCTTAGGTATTATGAAGAGTCTGATCTTCTGTTAATTGTCATCTTCTGTCACTTGAATTTCATCTTAAATGATCTATCTTTATAATCAACGTCAGCAATGGGGGAACATTCTTCCTCATTCAGTTCCCATAGTAAGAGATCTTACTGACACTAAATTCCTGAGAACCAAAAGATTTAAGTCCCAAATCCATCCTGGAGACAGGGAAACAGAATGTATCAATTGAATTAGCTTAAATTGTATGTGGTTCTCCCTTGGAATAAAGTAGTGGTGGAAATGAATCTGCCTAGTTTCTATATGAAACTCTAGATTTCTAAAATAAAATTGAGGACTGTATAAATGAAGATTATAGCATGACTTTTGTTGTGCCTTAAGGGTTTTCAACTGTTTTTGATAATAAGTAAGGCTCATTTTTGATCTTATAGCTTATTCTTGGATCTGAAGAAGAGAAAGAGATGGATTCTTGATTCAAGAGAGAAGTTATTCAGATATGGTATGGTTTATACATAATTTAAGCACTTGCTGCTCAAACTTGATCTGTCTTGTTCTTTTATATAACTACCCTATGCTGTTTAATCTATAGGGAAGACAGGGTTAATGCAGATGACCTGTAATTTATTTCTCTCCAGATCACAGGGACGAGTATAGAGGTAGAATGTTCACGTAAGAAAGAGAAAGAAGCCAGTTTATAAAGTTTGATCTCCAACATGACAATTAGATCTTCAGGCAAATAAACTAATAATATTTGCTAGGAAGAGAATCCTGGTTTTTATGTGTTCCTAATAGTACTTTCTTGGTTTAATATTGCTTATGACAGATATACCCAAAAACTACATTGTTGAGACATGGTTCCCTGAAGAATGTTACATACTAGGCCCTTTACTATGCACTAAACCTTTTGGAATATGACTTTTTATGGAGCAGGACTGCTTTGATCTTTCATTTCACAGACTCAACATCAGATAAATTAAGTAACTCACCTAAGTCATGAGTTTATTAAGTGCTAAAAAGCATACTTGTAATTCAGACTGTCTGTTGCTTGAATTGATTTAGCAACTATGATACTATGATCACTCAGAATAAAGAAAGTATAGAATATTTTGTTTGTTGTGATTTTCTTACTGCTGTGGTCATACAGTAGAGACCTATAATTTAGGTCTTGGTGGATTTTAGAGCCCCTATTTCTCTGAAATTAATAATAACTCTAATTATCTTCAAAGTATAGGTTCTAAGGTCCGAAGACTATCTATAGCTTATTTGTTGGTTGAAGTTAAGGTTTTCTACTGAGACTGCTAAAATTAAATGATATTTACTGGTTGCATATCCACTGATCTTTGTAGTATAAGGATTTATAGCAGCTATAACAGGATATCTTAGAAGACTCTTCCTTCCCCTCCTTCTCTAAAATATTATCCTTGATTTGACTTCTACAATTAGTGGCTTGGATGGCAAAATGTCATGCCTTCTGGGGCAAAAGCCAGATAACTTACATATGGCATGCAAGTCTATATGTATACTAAATAGAACCCTCAGGAAATTCAAGGGAAATACAAAACAATTCATGGAACAGGATGTTTCAGCATTTCTGCTTTCATTCGTGTTTTAGAGATTCATGTAATTTATGCTGATTTTCCCCATCATTGAACTACTTCCTTTTCAGTCCCTCCTTTTTCCTCTTCCCACACAAAGAGCTCTGATTTGGAAAATAAATTTTAATTTCAAAGATTCTTAAGTCAAAGGTAACAAAGGACATTATTTTCTTTTTAAATTAGAAAGCATGCTTAGTTTGTTTTCTCACCTTTCTCTTTGTAATTATCAGAGAAGCCAAGTCATTTAGACAGTTATTCTTTCTGTTTCATAAGAAATTAATGTAAACACTTGAAAGTGAGCCCTCTATTGTCGTGAAAATACCAGCTCATCAAAACCAACTGAAAAATCAAAGCTGTGATAATGACCACCTGCACAATAAGAAGTAGTAGACTGTCTCTAATTCAGTCTCTGCTGGATCCCTTTTGAAAGGGTCACTTGTACTAAATATTCATAGCTTTCAGTCAGCTCCAAACAACAAAAAAACAGAACCAAAACTGCTGAACCCATTTTCATTAACATCTATATTCAGAGACATAAAGGTTAGAAACTCTCCATGGTTACCATTAAATTAAAATATTAACAGAAAAGATGACAATTGTAAGTATAACAAAAACAATAGAACTGAAAATAGAATTTATTCTAATAGCACATTGGCACACACCATGTCTGGTAATTTAAAGTCCAAAGACACTAAAATGTAATAATAGTGCTTAGGCTAGAGTTAGCTTAATTACATATCAATTGATAATACCACAGAAACATCACTAGATGTATTTTTTGTTGTTCTGATTTTTAATATTTGCACTAAGATTAATTTTTATTAATATATAGTAGGTACATTATTAAATATGAACATTGGAAAAGCCTTTGTGTTAGCAGAACAGAGAAAATCATTTGGATCTAAGAGTTAGCCACATTGGATTGCCACTATTATGAGACTGCAGAGATTTGTATGACATTTGTTTTTTCCCTGAGGAGTTAAAAGTCTCAGGAAGGGGTGCCATGTAATATTTTGTGCCAATAGGTTGTATTGGGGATAATGTTTTATATTTTTAGGTATGGAAAGCTTTCCATTTAAAGAAATTGAGAGCACTATAGAGAAAGCCATGGAAGCAACATTTCAATAATAAGATATCTCTGTACAGAATGTGTGTTAAAGGATTCTGAGGCATACAATTCTATTCTACAAATTCTTATATGCACATACTCTAAGAGGTCTTTAATTAAATCAAAGTTCTTAGAGGTAGCCTAAATGATGTTAATACAAACTCTCCATCTCTGGATTTGTACTATGTTGATGTCATCTTTCAATACTTATCACTGTCTTTAATTGTGTATTTCTTGTATATATGGAAGTAAATTTTAGTCTATTGCACATTGTCTCTCTTATCCAAATTTTAGAAATTTGTAGGGTGTAGAACACAATGTAATTTTATGATTGCTGATAATGATAATAAAATTAAGAAAATTCTTAGGTTAGATAATTCCTAACTGGATTACTTATAAAAGGTATCATATTTGACTGGACAAGGCTGAGGATATTTGGAAATGCATGCCATACTCAATGTCTGAGTTCCCCACTGAATGACAGCAAGTATCGCATCAGCTTTTATCGTCATTGATACCTTAGGGATTTGTACATTTTCTCCAATAGATTTTATCAAATTTTTATTGTAAATTTTTGATGTTATTTACAAGATTTTTTTAGCACATTTTTCCTATTTGAAAGCAACTATTTACAGCAGTAGACAGTTAGAACCTTTTACATGAGGCCTAAAATAGAAGGAAAGAGATTTTTTTAAAAAATCATAAATGCATTGATTATATATACTATACGTATGTGTATATGTGTTTGTGTGTGTGTGTGTGTGTATTTATTTATTTATTGACAAAGATATACCTGAGAAGATACGAAAAGAAAAGGCAAGGAGACAAACAGAGTGGTATATGCTTCACATTCTGGCATAAAGGACCTTTTGTATCAAATGAAAAGAGGAGCTTACATGTGCAGATTAATGTGTGAGACATTATATTAGTGATGTTCTGTCACCCAAGGGACTGGAGACTTCACTGGGCAGACCAGTCCCCATCACTTCTCACCTTGTGCTTTCAGGATAACCAAGATGCATGCACGATACTCTGTGAGAAAGGGAGGTTAATCCACACCTACAACCAAGATCTTTCTGGGGGACATGGAATTTACCACTACAAGGCAACCTGGGAAGAGCTCATTAAGGTCGATTTTCAAAGGACATACTGATCTCCACGCACCCCATTCATTTTTCTAGTCTTGGCTTAAGTACTTGTTTCTCAAATGGGCTTTCCTTGCGGTCTATCTGAAATCTAAATTAAAAGCCACCTGCTTTATTATTATAGCACATTTATTTCATAGCACTTACATGGAATTTGTGTTTCCAGATGGTCAGGGGCCATTTCTAATTGGTCCATACCTGTCTATCCAGTGACAATCCTGCCTGTCTACTTAAATGCTTATTTTAGATGCTCAAAATTTTTTTGCTGACATACTAATTGACGAAGTGAATGAATTACTGAATAAAATGGCTCCCATGTTTCCACCACTTAACAAAATTGTAACAATCCTTCAAATCCATTTGGGATCCATTGGGATTGGGATCCATTTCAATCCCAAACTAATTAATCAATTCAAAACACTTTACCATGTAAATACAGCAGCAAAATTACTGGCTAAATTACACTATACTCATTTATCTCACTTAATTTTTGTATTAATCATTTATCCTTTATATTATTAATTTCTGTTTATATATAGATTATTTTATACTTAAATTATTAAATGCTGGAGCATATAGGTTTAGTCTAAAAAGAGAACAAATATTACAGATTTACTTACTGTCTTATTAAATGAAGACCTTTTCCCCCGTAGAATGTATCACTAGATTAGATTTTTATTCACCAATTCATATGTATTACCACAGTCTTCTCCTTGCAGTATGTTGTTAGTATTTCAGTTTCAGTCACATATCCTCTTGTGTGTTGAGGGGTGTATGGCTAGAAAACTTAAGGGAAAAAAGAAAAGAGACATGTCCAACCAATTTTGTTCTGTTTACTGACAGCAAATAAAACTCAAAAGTGTTGGCGAGAAAATAAAAGATGTTTTTACTTCAAAAACTTTCTTATTCTAACAAATTTTGCCTTTCTAACAGGGAATCTAAAAAAATAAAGAACTTCTTTCTTTTTTATGTTATTAATCGAGGCAACAATTTTCCTATAGACAAATAACGATCTCTGCAAAGAGCTACCACATCCCACAGTTCCAAGAGAACACCTCTCATTTGTTTCGTGTGTGTGTCTGTGTGTGTGTGCAAACGGCAGTGCTCCCCTACCCACATCCCTGTATAGATGGTAGTTCAAATGGTACCCAAGCAGGAATGCAGTAGCCTTGTGTATGAGAAAGTGTTCACATAAATCACAGTGTGTGAGTTTTCACACCTTTCTCTTGCCTCCTATAACCTTTTTGGCACAGATATATTATCACATAATTTGTAATTCATAATATTTCATTATTTGATTATAAATCATTCTCAAGGGAATTTATTTATAATGTTAGCTTCCTAGGGTCTATCCCAGCTCTGGGTGTATAGTATATGTTAAGTGATTGTCTAAATATCTTATCTAGCACAGGTATTAACTAACAGCACTATTTCAGTGTATGTATTATATATAAACATGTATATATCCATATTTATTCTAATTCTTACTGTAAGTAAAACCCAGCCAGAAAAGCAGAAAGACTTATCTAAACAAAATAATTCGCAATTAGTGTAAGATAATGCATCTTCATATGCATTAATAAGGAAAGTATTAAAAAGGTGAAATGTAACCAATGACAACACATATTTGGACTTTTGTCAGTGTTTAAATATTCTACTTTATTGAGAGAAAGAGTTTACGTTTTTCAATTAGTATTCAATAAAGTCACTATGCAGTGTGAATTATAGGGATTGGAATATCTATGAACAATATATGCCGTATATATTTAGAAGGTATAGAAATAGTACTTAATGCTAATGTCTCCCAGAATAAATTCATAGCTTGTAATACTGAGCCAGTTCTGAGGAGGATAACTTTCCTGATAAAAGGTTACCAATGTTGTCCAGGTTCATTACAATTTTTAGGATATATGCACTCTGCACATATTATATATTTTATTAAAAATAGTTGAAATATATAGAATATAATGTAGTATGATTATTCACCCATGACAGCATCTTCTTATATTTGCTCACGTCTTTCTCTCATTAAGAAATAGCTAAGGTCTCCAGCCCTTTTTTCTCAAAGTAACCAAAGTTTTAAAATTAGAACACATGCTTTATACTTTTATATAAAGTATATGTATGTGTGTATATATTTGTGAAAAAATATGCTTTTTTAAAGTTTAAGAATTTATGTAAATGGTATAAAATTCCATATATCTTTTGGTATCTTAAATAAATATATAATTCAGGTAGATAGTAAAATAAATAAACATATAATACATGTATATAAGGAGTCAAGTCTTCCCCCCCACCTGGAAAGCCAAGTATTATAGCCATTCATACATGAACATTAGCTCTGTACCAAGAAAATCTTAAATGTTTTACATGAGTTTTCTCATTATCCCTCACAACAAACCTAAGAGGTAAGACCAATAAATTTTGTGTTTTATGAATAAGTGAAGGGTGACATTGAGAGATGAATATTTGTGGTCACATTGGAAACAAATGGCAGCCCCAGGATTCAAACCTCAGCAGGCAGACTCCACAGTCTTCTCTTTTAAGTACTTTACTATACACAAAGTTTGATTTTGTGAATGACCAAACATTCACTACTGTTTACAGATAAGCATAAGAGACTGTGATACTTAAGGTAAAAAAGGAAACCTATAAAAACTTAATTCTATACCCTTGATCTTTTATATTTCTAAGATCTTAGACCCTTTAGAAAACCTGGCAAATGCTATTGACTTTCCCCTTAGAGATTTTGGTGTACATGTGTGTGTATGTTCACACATGTGTACAAATATACATTTCTTGTGTTACATTTTAGAGTATCTTCAGGTAGCTTAAATGCCAAGTTATGAAAGTGGAAGTCAGCAAAAATTATCAATATTAGTTTCTTTCCCAATACCTTTTTTTTTTTTTAGTTTGGATTTTTTTTTCTTTATTGAAGTATAATTTACATATCATACCTTTACTCTGTTTTAATCAACTTTGGTTTCAGCTGCAACATATTTTTCAGATAAATTTTTGGTAATTTTTTGAAATACAGAGCATATTTTTATATTAGCAGATTATATAGGTAGCTCTCAAAAACTATTTAACCTGCCACATAATTTAATTCCTACATAAATATCTCTAAAACCATATGAATTCCAAGTGTTTGGGGGCTGAACATACTAATATTTTTGTGGACTAGTTGGAAAATATTGTTTTGTTCCATGACATTATTTTTTGAAGGGGATTTATCACATTAAGTCAATATGCTATACTTGCCTCCCTTGTCTCAGATATGATAGCCACAATCTCCCAAAAGATAGAATAAAAATGGGAACAGATACTTATAGAAACCCAATTTTCTTTTTAGAGCCCATTTAAGGCTTGTCAGTGAACATTTTCAGAAATAATATATTAAGTAAGTGTACTTAAACAGATATATTAGCTTCCCAGCCTATAATAAAGATAGTGATCATCCAATCCCATTCATTTGCTTACTAACAAAGCCCTGCAGTAATAGATTTGATAGATTTTAGTGTACCAAAGGCTTGTATTGACCGCTAAAATAGCAGATAACATATAGTGTTATACTAAAGCATCCCCTTAGTTGCAAACTCCCAGTATTTTAATTGCATTTATGATAGTTCTTATAGATTCCATTTTTAAATGTCACTGCTAGTTAGGGTTGATAATAAGCTCTTTTTTTTCCCTAGTGATTTTCTAAGCCATTCAAAGCTTAGAATCTGAAAAGTGCTAATCAAGTAAATAAAAAATAAATAAATAAAGCCTAATGAGGACAAAGCTATGCTGAAAAGAAAGCATTATGAGTGCTATATTGCTGTAACCATCTTGAGTTACAATTTTAGGAAGTTTTCCTAAAGCAACAAGCAAAGTTTTATCATTATTTCTCATATTAAATTAGCCATATCTTCAACAAATATTTATTGAGGAGCTACTTTGTCAGATGCTTTTCCAGGACATGCAGTGAACAAAGTAGGGAAGAACCTTGCTTTTGTGAAGATTACCTTATGGAGAGAAGAATGGGTACATGTTAGGTTCGTGAATAGGAAAATAAAGAAGAAAATAAGATAATCGATGATAAGTATTGCATTTTGTTTTTTAATTTTTGTAATTTCAAAATTTTAAGTGAGTACAGATATTTTTAACACATGGCTAGAGTCAGGGCTATTAAGTGTGCCTATCACCCAAATAGTGTTCATTGTACAAATTAGGTGGGTTTTTGCCCTTTCCCTCTGCTCCCCTGCCCGCTGCTTGATTTCCATTGATTTTATTTTCCTCTGTGTACTTGTGTGCCCATCAGTTAGTTCCACTTTTATTAGAGTACATGTGTTGTTTGTTTTTCCATTCTTGAGATGCTTCACTGAGGATGGTGATCTCCACTATCCTTCCAGAATGCTGCAAAAGGTATTAATTCACCCTTTTCTATGGCTGATAGTATGTATATACCACATTTTGTGAATCCACTCATGAATTGATGGGCAATTGGGTTGATTCTCCATTTTGCAATTGTGAATGTGCTGCAATAAACATTTGAGTGCAGTTGGTTTTTTGATAAAATGACTTCTTTTCATTTGAGTAGAGATACTCAGTAGTGGTATTGCTGGATTGAATGGTAGGTCTACTTTTAGTTCTTTGAAAATCTCCATACAGTTTTCCATAGGGGTTATACTAATTTGCAGTCTCACCAACAGTGTATAAGCATTCCTTTCTCTCTGCATCCATGCTAGCATCTATTGTTTGTGGACTTTTTAATAAAAATCATTCTAACAGGAGTAAGATAATATCTCATTGTGGTTTTAATTTTCTTTTCCCTAATGAGTAGTAATATTGAGCACTTTTTCATGTTTGTTGGCCATTTGTCTATCTTCTTTTGAAAAACCTCTGTTCATGTCTTTTGCCTACTTTTTAATGAGGTTGTTAATTTTTTTCTTCTTGATTTGAGTTCTTTGTAGAATCTAGTTATTAGCCCTTTATTAGAAGTGTAGATTGCAAATACTTTTGCCCATTCTGTAGGTTGTCTATTTGCTCTATTGATCATTTCCTTAGCTGTGCATAAGCTTTTTCATTTAATCAAGCCCTATTTATGTATTTATTATGTATTTGTTTATTTATTTATTTATATTTCTTGCTACTGTAATTGTCATTGCGTTATGAGTCACAAATTCTTTGCCTAGATTGATGTACAGAAGAGCTTTTCCTTTATTTTCTTCTGTAATTCTTATGGCTTCATGCCTTACTTTTAAGTCTTTTATGCAACTGAAATTAATTTTTATGAGAGGTGAGAGGTAGGGTTCCTATTTCATCTTCTGCATATGCCTAACCATTTTTCCCAGTACCATTGATTAAATAGGGCTTCTTTTCCCCAATGTGGGTTATTGTCTGCTTTGTCAAAGATCAGTTGGCTGTAGGTAGATGGTTTTATATCTGGGCTCTCTATTCTGTTCCATTAGTCTATGCCTCTATTTTTGTGCCAATATCATGCTATTTTGGTTGCTATAGCCTTGTTGTATAGTTTGAAGTCTGATGATGTGATGCCTCCAGCTTTGTTCTTTCAGCTTAGGATTGCTTTGGCTGTTCGGGTTCCTTTCTGGTTCCAAATGAGGCATAGAATCATTTTTTCTAGATGTGTGAAAAATAATGTTAGTATTTAGGTGGAGATTGCATTGACTCTGTAAATCACTTTAGGTAGTATGGATATTTTAGCAATATTGATTCTACTTATCTGTGAGCATGATATGCTTCTCCATTTGTTTGTGTCATCCACAGTTACTTTCCTCAGTGTTTCATAGTTCTCCTTGTAGAGATCTTTCACCCCCTTGGTTAAATATATTCCTAGGTATTTTATTTTCTTTGTAGCTATTGTGAATGATATTGAGTCTTTGATTTGACTCTCAGCTTGACTGTTATTGGTATATAGATATGTTACAGATTTATGTACATGATTTTATTTCTTGATACTTTGCTGAATTTATTTATCAATTCCAGAAGACTCTTAGTGGAGTCTTCTGGGTTTTCTAGATACAAGATCATATCATCAGCAAAGGGTTATGGTTGGACCTCCTCTGTCCCAATTTAGATACCATTTATTTTTTTCTCTTGCCTGATTGCTCTGGCTAGGACATCTAGCACTATCTTGAATAGAAGTGATGACAGTGGGCACCCTTATAACCTTAAGTGCCCACATCCAAAAGTCAGAGAGATCACAAATTACCAACCTAATATCATATCTCAAGGAACTAGAAAAGGAAGACCAAATCAAACTCAAAGCCAGCAGAAGAAAACAAATAATAAAAATCAGAGCAGAACTAAATAAAATAGAAAACAAAACAAAAAAATAAAAAGGTCAGTAAAAATAAATGTTGATTCTTTGAAGAGATAAACAAAATTGATTGACCTCTTGCTAGATTAACCAGGAATATAAGAGAAAGGACCCAATAAGGTCAATCAGAAATGAAAAAGGAGATATCACAACTGACAGCACAGAAATAAAAACATCATCCGTGAATACTATGAAAATCTCTACATATATAAATTAGAAATGTAGAGGAAGTAGACAAATTCCTTGAAACACACAACCAGGAAGAAATAGAACTCGTTAACAGACCAGTAATGAGCAGTGGGATTGAAGCAGTAATAAAAAGTCTTCCAACAAAAACAGCCCCAGATCAGATGTACTCACAGCCAAATTCTACCAGATCTACAAAGAACTGGTACAGGTACTCATACCGCAGTAATTATTCCTTAACATTGAGAAGGAGGTAATCTTCCTTACGGCACTCTATGATGCCAGTATCACCTTGATACTAAAGCCAGGTAAGGACACAACAAAAAAGAAAACTACAGATGAATATCCCTTAAGGATATAGACACAAAATTCCTCAGCGAAATACTAGTAATGTGAATTCAAGAGCACATCAAAAAAAAATAATCCACCATGACCAAGTAGGCTTCATCTCAGGGATGCAAGGATTGTTCAACATACATAAAGAAATAAATGTGATTTGCCACATAAACAAAAGTAAAAAAAAAAAAACATATGATGATCACAATAAATGCTGAAAAAGCATTCAACAAAATCCAGCACCCTTTCATGATAGAAACCCTCAACAAACTACACATAGGAGGAAAATATCTCAAAATTATAAAAGCCACATGTGACAAACGCATAAGCCAACATCATTCCGAATTGGGAAAAGTTGACATCATTCCCACTAATGATAAGTGTTATTTAAAAAAAAAAAAATGTTGTGACTGGCTGATGGGATTTTAGAATTTGTGGCTTAGGAAGCCCTTCTCTAGAGAAGACATTAGAGATAATATCTGACTAATACAAAGTATTTTTTTCATGTTACCCACTGAAAGCAGAGCATTCCAAGGAAAGGGAATAAAATATGAGAAAAAAATCCATGAGAGTATTTATATTTTTTCCAAAATGTGAAACACAGAAGTCCAATAACGTATAATAATTTTGTTTGTCATAATATAACAATCATTTTTGAATGTCCTAAAAATATAGTGACATTATGTTTTTTAAACAAGGAATAAAAATAGTGTGTCATGACTCCAGGAAGAAAAGGTAGGAGAGCCATCTGTGAACGTAATATTCTTATTTAACCCCATCGCAGAGAAATCTGTGATTCTGAGTGTTCAGCTCAACAATCATTGACTACTTGGTTCTTCATAGAGGCTGCTCCGTTTTCTCATTCATCATGAACTCTTAGGTGATCCTCTAAAATGCTTTTACAAACTTCTTTAAAACATGTTTTCACTGTTCCCAGCCCACAGTAAGGAGCACTTCTTATTTTGAAACTCAGTACTAAGAAACACACACACACACATAGGTACACACACATAGGTACATGTAGGCATGAAGGCATATACCTGACAAATATGTTTCAGAAAACGATACTTGTTTCTATGTAAGATGAACTCTGGTATTTTCTGTCATTTCATTTTTATAAAATTTTCATTTTTAATTATTATTAGTGCATAATAGCTATATATATTTGTGGGTACATGTGATGTTTTGATATAGACGTACAATGTATAATAATCAAGTCAGGGTAATTGGGATATTCATTACCTCAAGGATTTATCATTTCTTTGTGTAAGAAACATTCCAATTCTATTCTTTTATTTATTTTAAAGTATACAATAACTTATTATTGATAAAGGCACCCTTTTTTGCTATCAAATATTAGATTTTGTTCATTCTATATAACTATATTTTTACACCCGTTAAACATCCTCACTTTGTGTTCCCCTCCAAGCTACTCTTCCCATGTCTGGTAGCCCTCAGTCTACTCTCTATCTCCATGAAATCAACTGCTTTCACACCCACCAATGTGCACAACCTGAAGATTGTAGACCTTGCTCTAAATGTCCTTCAGCAACCTGCACATTTTTATCCATATATTAAAAAACAACCAACAAACAAAAAACACTAGGCCAATTACTATAGGCTAAAGTTTTTTTTTTCCTTCAAAAAATTAACACAGTTCTTTAATATTTGACAAACATGAAATTGACAAAAAATGTCAAAATTAACTTTTCTTTGCGTGCATATTGTTTGTCTGGTAGCATAGTAATTCTGGGTTTGCTAGGAAGACAACACTTACATTTAGTGGGGCAATAGAAATAATTCCTTAGCTATAAAGATAACTTATGTTCTTTCTGGTCATTTCTAGCCCCAAGTATTGCTCTTAATTATCCCCTAAGGTGAAAAAAGGAAGAATTTAAGAATTTAACAGTAGAGAACTCTAAAGAGAATTGTAGTAACAGAGTAAAATGTTTTAAGTTTATAAACTTTATCACAGTGAATCTCATATGTATAAAATATACTTTTAGCAATAATTCTTGAAATTTTTACCTAAATTTATTCCTGAATTTTTGACGACCTCAAGTGGGAATTTCACATAATGGATTATTATAAAATGAGATCTCACACAAACAAACTTTGGTTTCAGAATATATATTTACAGAAATATTGATGTTATGGAATTTATCCATACTCCACAACAAAAAAGTCAAATTACACTTTGATTATGTAGATCTCAACAGACTGAGAGCCAGCCTTTTTGATTCCTTTTCTTTTTTTTTTTATGAAATATTGTCTCTTCTACATTATCTTTATTTTCTTATTTTGTAATCTTACTTTCATGTTGGAACTTATGTTTCCAGTCTGCGTTTCTCATAACCTATCTTTCACATTTTATTTCTCCTTATTTCTCTATTTTGAGTCCTGGATAATTTTCTACAGATCTATCTTTCAGTACCTTATGTCTTTTCTCAACAGTTGTACTCAATACATTACGTTGTGTAATCCATCAATTATGTTTTAAAACTTTAAATAACTATATATATTTAAATAACAGCCTTATTGAGACATCATTCACATATCATAAATTTCACTCTTTAAAAGTGCATATAATTCAGTGGCCTCTATATATTCAGAATTGTACAAGCATCATTACTCTCTAATTTTAAATATTTAAAACACTCCCAAAAGAAACCCTCTCCCCATCAGTAGTCATTCCTCATCCCTCTTGACCTCCAAACCTAGCAAACGCTAATCTACTTTCTATGTCTATGGGTTTGCCTATTCTGGGCATTTAACGTAAATGGAATCAAAGAATATGTGACTTTGGTCTGGCTTCTCTCACTTAGCATAAGACGTTTAAGGTTTATCCTTTTCTTTTTTAGTGTGTGTGTGTGACTTTTTGTGTGTTGACTTTATATTCTGCAACCTTGCTAAACCAACTTATTATTATTGGTTTCTTTTCCTTTTGCAAATCTAACCTCTTAGAGCCTTATTTTTATCATCTGTTACACTGAGACAGTTTTCTCATTTGTTACATTCATGTTGTAAAAATAATATTGAATAAATATGTAACCCAGAAACTCAAAAGAATTCTGCAAATTTATGTATAAAGGACAATATATTACAAGCAAACCTCTGAACCTTCTTCAATGTCTGCTGCTTTACACTGACTGGGCATTAGTAGCCCGACTCCCAGACCTTTTCTGGCTTCCTTCCCTTGTACTCTGGGTCACCCTGGGCTAAGGCACCAACTCCAGCACAAACGTTTAAAGCTTCTACTGTAGACTTAGAAGGTTATGTGGAAGGGTTCCATCGTGTATCACACAGATTTCTCACATCTGCTGACTCCACATCACTTTGTCTGATTCAACCTTCCCAATTGCTTCCTGGGAGAATCAACAAGCTCCTTCCCTTGTCTCATGTAGAGCCATTCTGCAACACTGAGGCATCTTGCATGAGATCCTCCTACCATATGGCTTATCTTGAAGTTTCTTAACAACAGAATATCTCCTCTTTAAGAGAAATTCTTAAACACAATACCATACACACACACACACACACACACACACACACACACACATACACATATTGAAACCACCTTATGGAGAACTGAAAAAAATGTTGCTTCCCTTCTCTCCATCACATCCTCAGTTTTCCTTTCTTATTGAACTTCTTGAATAAGCTCTAGGCACTTCAGGACTTAGGAAGGAGAGACTATCAATAAGTCTGCAAGGTTCGTTTGGGTGTTTTCAAGAAAGGTGTCCCAATATTTACATGGTGGACTACATGACCAGTAATCATGTGTACAGACTCTTTTGCTTTGTTTTTTTAAGTCTACTTTATTGGAGTTTATATTTACATAAAATAAACTGCACCAATTTTGAAAGTACAGTTCCCTGTATCTTGCCACATTTAAAAAGTTTTCTCTTGCCACTGTTCATATCTCTTCCGTGGCCTGGGGCAAACACAGATCTCCCTTCTGAATCTATGGATGAGTACTGCCATTTCCTAGAAATTCACATAAATGAAATCATACAATGTATACGGCTTTGTTTTAGGCCTCTTCCACTCAACATATTCTTGTGGAGATTTATCTATATTGTAACATTTATAAGTAGCTTGTTTCTTTCCATTGACAAGTATTGTTTCATTGCACAGATAAACACTTTTTATGTCTGTTCATTATTGATGACATTTTCAATTTGGGAGATATAAACTTTGTAACTCTTCTAAAATTTAGTATACTATACAGAAAATTGTTCAAACCGATATATTATGGGCAATACATTTTAACTCCACAACCATTCCACAACTATTTGAAAAATAGTCTAAAATGTTTTTATTGCATTATATTAACATAATTTAGAAGGCAAAAGGAAAAGAGAATTGAGATTTATGTCATCAAATTCTCTAAATCACTTCTCAAATTTTTACTTTATTTTCAGCAAACAATTCTGCAGTTTTTAAAAATGAGACCTTCTGTGTAGTACAAGACCATCCAGCAATGGTAAATAAGTGCAGTCTCCCATTTCCATTAATTCAGTGCATTTTAATTCAGAATTCTTACTCTTCCTTCAACAATCAACAATGGCCTTGTTTTCTTCTCACAGATTACAATTCAGCATGTTTAAGCATCTTGTTACATGAGTAAGAAAGTATAAAGGCCTTGATCTGAGGAAGCAGCTAAATAAATATCAGTTTGTTTCCAAGAACTAGTCATCTGAAATATTAAAATAAACCAAATGTCCATCCTCTGCTTCTTCTTAATTCAAGTATTCAATAAGTTGGCAATGCTTAAAGGCATAGTTACAAAAAAAAAATCAGAAGCTTCAAACTCATGCATTAAACCGACTTGCAAACTCTACAACACAAAATCTATTGATGAAAGCTTACATGTTAAATTGAATAGTATTACAGCCAACATTTTTTACGTGTTATTTCATTACAGAAGTCTATTTGTAGCAAATGGAGCTCAGCTTTTTCATGTTTGGACCAAACATGTCAAATTTCTTTCTGGCAAGTAGTTAGGTCCCACTAAGAGAAAAAGTAATATTGAAAGTGGAGATAGTGTGGTTCATATGTTGAATGCTCCTGGCTTCAAGGATGGAATTAAATCCAAGGAGAAAATCAGGAAATAGTTGGAAATTTGAATATGAAACAAATCATGGTAGAAAGAGGGTCAGGGAAAATTAAGCCTTATTCCTCACGTAGAAAGGGACTGATGGTGATCGCCACATTACACCTTCAAATACTTCTAGGAATGGACAGATTATGTCACCATGCATTCTCTTACACTCATTTCAAACTTTTATCCAGCCACGCTCCAAACCTGGATTTATTAAATTAATTATATAAGGCATTTCAAATTTTTTAAAAATTTATTTTAGAATATTACAGGGGTACAAATGTTTTGATTACGTGGGTTGATTTTGTACTGCTTGAGTCAAAGTTGTCAGTCTACCCATCACCCAGATAGTGTACACTGGACCTGTTAGGTATGATTTCTCCCATCCCCTCCTCCCACTCCCACCTGCTTGATTTCCACTGAGTTTTACTTCCATCTGTGCACATGAGTGCCGACTGATTAGTTCCAATTTAATAGCGAGGACGTGCACTGTTCGTTTTCTATTCTTGCGATACTTCACTTGGGAGAATGGTCTCCACTTCCAACCAGATTGTTCCAAAAGGTGCTAATTCATTTTTTATGGCTGAATAATACTTAATGGTATAAACATACCACATTTTATTAATGCACTTATGAATTGATGGGTACTTGGGTTGGTTCCACATCTTTGCGATTGTGAGTTGTGCTGCAATAAACATTTTAGTGCAAGTGTCTTTTTGATAAAATGCCTTTTTTTTCCTTTGGGTAAATATCCAGTAGTAGAAGTGCTGGATCAAATGGTAGGTCTACTTTTAGTTCTCTGAGGCATATTCATACTATTTTCCATAGAGATTATACTAGTTTGCAGCCCCACCAACAGTGTATAAGCATTCGTTCCCTTTCTCTCTGCATCCATGCCAACATCTATCATTGTGTGGAATCAACCCAAGTGCCCATCAATTCATGAGTGGATTAATAAAATGTGTATGTATACCATGGAGTACTACTCAGCCAATAAAAAAATGAATTAATTCCTTTTGTAACAATCTGGATGGAAGTGGAGACCATTCTCCTAAGGGAAGCATTGAAAGAATGGAAAAACAAACACCGCGTGTACTCAATATTAAATTGGAACTAACCGATCAGCACTGATGTGCACAGATGGACACAAAACTCAGCAGAAATCAAGCAGATGGGAGGGTAGAGGAGGATATGGGTGAAATCATACCTAACAAGTACAATGTACACTATCTGGGCGATGGGCACACTGATAACTTTGACTCAAGCAGTACGAAAGCAATCCATGTAACCAAAACATGTACCTCCATAATATTCTGAAATAAAAAAAGGAAAAAAAAAAAGGAATTTAAGCAAGTGATGATGTAATTTGATTTCTCTTGACTGAATGGGAAAAGCAAATCTACGTGATTCAGAAATTGCGTCCTCCTATTCATATGACTTGTTTTTATGGGATTTTCTGACATGAGGACATTGCAGAGCATAAATCCAAAGGGCCTGGGGTGATGCTTCTCAGTGCTTGTGCATGAAGCTCAGTGAA
The DNA here is from genome assembly GCA_963574885.1 of Lepilemur ruficaudatus. Lineage (NCBI taxonomy): Eukaryota > Metazoa > Chordata > Mammalia > Primates > Lepilemuridae > Lepilemur > Lepilemur ruficaudatus. The sequence continues at coordinate 49,212 of CAUYRT010106639.1, forward strand.
TGGCAGTTTTAAAATTCACATCTCATTCTGCTCCCCTCTTTATTTAAATGTGCTTTGTGTTCCATATGATATTTAATATGTGTGTTGCTTTCACAGAAAGGGAAATAAATAGGAAACAAATTCAGACCACAGAAGCTGTACCCAGGCATATCCTCCTAATGCAGCCATCTGTCTCATCTGACCCCAAGAGGGAATTCTAATAATGTTATCGTTTGATTCCCATTTCAGGCACTTTGCATTTTTATATATGCTAAAGAATTCAGCAAGTCATCCAACTGGCATAAGCAATGAGAAAACTTCCTTTAGAGCACAGGTGTACAAGCAAACAAATCCTTTCTGTGCTTGAAAATTGATCCTTCAATATAGCAAACTTCTCAGCGGTGTGCTGAACTGGCAAGAAGAGGTGGGAGAGCACATCTGTCAGGTAGAGGGAACAGATGGTGATCACCTCTTCTCACCTTCCAACAGAGTCAGGAATAGATACAGTCACCCTGAACTGTCTTTTCATAGCCTTATTGCAAAACAAGCAAGCAAGCAAGAAGTGGAGTATTAAAATATATTAGGGTTAACCAGCTGGTTAGCTCTGGATGCCCTGGAGAGATAACCTCATGTCACAGAGGCTGTATGGGGGCAGTGGATTGTAAATATCTTTTAAAAGCAAAACAGTGCCAGGAATATATCACAGCAGAATTAACATGAATAGTTAAACATAATGCAAATGGTCAAACCCAGGCTATGAATGTGTCACTGCAACCTGAAGGGAAGTCCTATGATATTAAAAGAATTCTCTTTGTGACCAGCTCCAGGCATGATTTTGCTTTGTTCTACTGCCTGGTCACAAAAACTAAGATTCCATATGCAGAAATTAAGTTTTTAAGTCACAAAGTCTACCTTTTAAAAACGTTTTCAAAATCTGAATTATATTTTAGTTATAGCAAACAGAGATTAATAACACAATTTTGCTTAAATGGATTACTTGAGTTGACATCTGGGCTACTTCAACCTTCTCTTCTTTCTAGCAGTTCTCTTCATTTCTTAATCTATGAAACATTACAAAAAAAATCCTGGGGTCGGCGATTAATTTCATGCAAATATGTCAGCGATTTGCAACACTTACTGCTTTCTTCAGCCAAATATCAGAGCCACATAACTGTAACTGGGTACAACATAGCTATGTTGCTTTGCTTTCAAATATTGATACACCGCAAGCAAACAAGCCAAGCACAGCTTTCTAGGGTGTATGTTTTGCAGACCCTTCTGATCTTTTTTCTTGTATCCCTGTATTACTTATGTATTTCCAAAGTGTGGACAAAGGAGCACCATTACCTCCACCCCCACACCACCAATTCTTTCAGGATAAGGCATCTTTACAGGACTTGATGGTGATAAGTTTAAGACTTCTCAAGCTTTAATAAGCATTCTTCTTTAATTCCTCAAATGAGAGCCACACGTGTTAAATGCCCTTTGAAATCAGGCATGGGTTAGCCCTTAAACTGGTCTTGAAAGCTGAATTACAATATCTGCTTTTACAACACAACCAAGTTAAATTTTATGTTGACAGTAGCTAACATTTTATCATTCTTAAAGCCTCTTGATGCCTACATTTCCATCTAAACTTTTGTTGCCAGAAAAGTGAAAATGTCCTGCCAAGTTCAGTTTAACTTAACCCCAGAACATTCAGCAGGTGCAGCTTATGCTTTTTGTTTGTGTTTCTTAATATGAATCTTCTATCATCCTCCTTCGCTGCTTTTTGTGTTTTGTTTTGTTTTTCTGTTTAAAGAGGAGATAGCAAGTGTTTTAAAGTAAATTTTTGGGTAAGCAGCATTTTCAGGTATAAATAGAAATTGTTTCTTTTACAGGCATTGTACATTCACGTAAATGCCGCTGCGTTCGAAAACCTGTCCGCTTTATTTTGTGCTGGTACTCAGAATCTTCTCCTTTTGACCAATATTATATAAAGTTCCTCTGGGAAGATAATGTGCATGATTGCAGGCTTGCCTTGTTAAAATCCATGGCTTTTTATGCAGTCATGTTTTCACCTATGAATTATGCATGAAAGAGTATCTCATTACATTTCATTTTCTTTACAGCAGCATCTTCTCTTCTAGACATACCCGGGTTCCCATCAGCCAGGCTCCCCTCGCCCTGCAGCTTGGCTCCGTCTTGATGCCTTCATAGCATTTGAGACAAAATGGGCGTGTTTAACTTGTCACCTCATGCCTGGTATAAATTATTCACTGGAGCTTTGCACAGATTTGTGAGCTAACCCGCCCGGACTCAGAGAAACTTCACAGGCTGTGTGTGGGAATCTGACAGAGACATCGCAGGCCATTTCTTCAGCAGTTGTCCAAGGCAGAGGAGAAAAACTGCCCTCACTCTAAAATTTAGCCTCATTTTAAAGCTTAAAAATCCCTCATTTTCCTTCAAAACAGAGAAATTAGCTGTATGTGTTTGCCACTTGGGTGTGTTTGGGTGTTGTAGTATTTTTCTCAGAACTAAAGGTCAAAAAACAAAGCCCCTTTTTGGTTTTGTTTTGTTCTTTTGAAATGAAGCCATTGGTCTTTCATACCTGACAAGATTAATTAAACGTGGAGAAAAGATCACAGAATTTAATCAGCACAGTCATTCAGTGTATGTGGTCGGGAACAATCACTCAAAGAAGCATATGGACAACTAGGTTGGTATTTTGTGTGTGTGAATGCAAGTGTGTGAAAGAGAGTGTGCATTATGATGATTGCTAACTGAGCCTAGGTCTCCAATTTCAAACATTCTTTATAAGATAATCCTGTTAGAAAAATGATCAATTTGTGTCAAATGATGACATTCACTAAAATAGAGTCATATTATTGAAGAAGACAAAGAAAAGTACCAAAAGAAATAACTCCCCCCAAATCAAAATAAGTATTATATAATGTGATTAACAAATTATTTTATTTTTCCTACTCTATTAAGTATTTTCTTCAAATTAATGAGAATTATGCAGGTAACTAGCAACAACCTTCTATGGGTCTAGGAAGGTGAAAGGAGCATTGAAATTGATTTCTAGGCAATGAGAATACTTGCTCAACTTTCTTTAGTTCTTCTTGTAAGAATGTGGTCATGGAGACAAAAACTTTCATATCCCAACTGTCATATATTCTCTCTGAGTAAGAATTGAAACCTTCTTAAAATGAAACACAAGGAAATGACTCATAAGCTCATTGCTATAAAAGAAATCGTTCTGACAATAAGCTTTTGAAATATGTTTTACATGTAGAATTTTGTGATATATGAGGTGTGTTCATTGCAAAAGTTTTACAGTTTGTAAAGCAAATATTTTGTTCTTATATCCTCATTTTCTTCTTATATCCTCATAACAACCACATATACAACTTTATGCTCAATGCTCAAATATGTTGCTGAGAGGTGGTGTTGCAACTGATCAATATAAATAATATATCAAAAGACTCTGGTCCAGTTACCAATTGTTAAATTCAGGGAAGTCGTGTGTTTTTCCATGCAATCTCTTTACTCCAAGGAATCTTCATGATCATTTAATAGTAACATGAAATAATATTTTTACATTTTAAAAGTAGTGTTTACCTAAACAATGATAGACTTTAGTGATAAATAAAAACATTACTTCCCAACTTAACTGCTATTTCTTCATGTGGTGGTCACCTAGCCATAACTTAGATGTAGATCTGACGGATCTGAACTTCAGTCTGTTTTTATGCAAGTACAAAGAAAGAAGTTGACATTTGCAATGAATTGCAGGGGTTTTTTTTTGAAAGCTTATCATTTGCCACAGTTATTGGCATGAAAAGAATACTATTTAACTATTGGCTGAATGGATGGGTGACCTATTTTATTATAGGAGGCTCCATAACAGGTTGGAAATACACAGATGATATGAATATAGTTCAATATCAACATAGGTGGGGGTGGGTAGGTCAGATTCTGATTTTCTTTTCAATAGCTCTTCTGTTGTTTCCCAGCAACAACTACAGATTGAACTCCTGGGAGAGGATTTGTTATAGCCAGTTTGATTGCTAGGAAACTTACTCAATGAAATGGTTTGAAAAGCTAGGGCAAAGGTCATGATTATCGGCGTGTATTTCTTTGATTAAGTACTGGCATCGGACTGTTTAATATTAAATATCATCCACTGTAGCCTAGATTTACATTTCTTCCATTTTCTCTGCACTCTTGCTTATTTTGTGTTATTAAAAACATTCAAGATGATTTAATTGCAATAAAATCTTACTTAAAGATTGCTGTCATAATTTGTTTGTTTATGTTGTTCTTTTGTAAATGGTTGGTTTATATCCTCTGTCATGCCCACAAGACAGGTACCATTTCCTCTGGGGGGAAAGTACATCAGTACCTGTGAGTATGAAGCACAGGAGAGTCACAGCTCTGTATGGCTTTATTCCACTTGTTCTCTGTTCCAGACCTAATTTTCTCCCCCTTTGAGAGGTTCAATAAACAGGAAAAAAAGTTTCAGTAGAGAAGGGCATTTTTCACTTTTTCACCCTTATATACTCATACCCTGACAAAGAACCACCACCACCACAGTTAGCTGGGAAAGATAGCTAGAGAAGGTTTGGTCATGTTACTACATAGTGATAATATTATATTACAGCAGTAACTTGGAGGAGTAGAAAAAGAATAGACATTTCACATCTTCCAGTCGCATGAACACAATGGCATACATTATACAAGGGCGTCTCATCACGGGAAAATTCCCTCAAGTCATTTGAGCGGTGTTTCTTTCAGATTTGTGTGTTTTGTATTGAAAAGCGTTTACAAGTAAAATAGTCTTTTCTCTCACCCTGTAGTCTTTAATATTGGCCTCCCACCCAAATACACTTATTTCCACTCCTGCTTCAGAAATGCATATGCATATTCAGAAATGTAGGCTGCAAGAGAACGAATCAAAAAGGACATTCTGCCTAACGTGTCGTAGTCTAGAAATAGAATTAATTAATTAAATGACCTATCTATCCATTATAAGGCAGCGTGAAACAGTAACAAGGCCAAGGGAAAGTACCCGCTACATATACCCTCTGCTTTCGTTTGGGTAAAATATGAGGTGCCAGTACTTTCATCTTGATTAATTCCAAAATACCTCTTGCACTTATTCTGGTGCCTCACCCTCTTTTCTAATCACGTTGACATGTGAACTTTTTTTGTCCCTGCCATGTGAGTTATATGCAATGGCAATATGAATATATTTGAGCAGAATTGAATCAAATTTGCTTTCAAAAAAAAAGATATAGTTATGGGGTCAGAGCACATATTATTTCAAAAAAGTACTGCATATATTTGAGACAAGGAAGGCCTACCTAAGTTCAAATAAGGCTAAGGCTGATTTGGAAATAATAAAGAAGGTGCCACTGTGGATTCATCTATGCTGTTTAAATATGGGAAGTAATCTTTCCATTATTTTAAAGTTTGATTTATCGCAAAATTACATAAAGCATAATTATCAAGAAATGTAGATTATTTAACAGATACTCAGCTGAAACCTAGAGGAAAAGTTTAAAAGAAGATGTAGAAGTCATGCATAATGTCTAACATAGGAGGAATCAAGGGGGGAGAAAAGATACTTGAAATTCGCCAGTTCTTGTGATCCACAAAAGACTAAGCCAAATAAAACTACCCTTAGTTACAGCAAGAGAGGATTTCCACTGAATGTCAGGATATATTTCTCCCTTCTCTGAACTCTAACAGCACGTATTTATTGCTTGATCATTTGAGCATAAATCGAATATCACTTTATGACTTCTCTATAACTTTATTCAAATATTATTTTGCATCTTGTATCTGTTTTTAGTTTTTCCTTTGATTGTGAGCTTGAGACTAAATGCTAATTATTTTATTCTGCACAAGATATAGCTCAATTTATTTCACATACCAATCCCCAAGAACACATACTTTTAAAAAAAACTGATTGATTTTAGCTTTACACCTGGTGTCTTGAAAAATTAGAGAGGCAAGTGTAGTTTTGAATGATCTAAGGTTGTCATTCTTAGAGGAATGGACCAGATGATCTTCTTGATGACCTAAGAGTTGTTTATAATAAATAAGGTATGATTACCAGTCCCTATAATAGCCTCTAAAAGAATAAAAATTGAGGGTTAAAAGTGTAATGAAATGCAAATGAAACTGTCTTGAAAATAGACTGCACATTTTATTTGTTTCTTACAGAATGTAGGACATAGAGTGCTAATATTAAATACTGTTAACAGTATTCTAGTTTTTAAATAATTGTAGAAATAATTCATAGTCGATTTACACTTGTTTTAAAATGAATGTTACAAAATATTTTGGAAACTTAATGTGGTTGCATCAATTCTATATTAAAAAGAGTTGTAAATATCTTATAGTCTCTTTTTATTTTCTTAGTTTTGTCAACACATTGAGTGAAATTTAAGTCAAGAGGTAATTTCAAATACATGCTGTGTGCCCAATTTAAAATCAAATATGAATAAGTTTCAAGATTTACATTAAACACTCTTACCTAAGAGAGATGTCTCTCTTTTCTTCCCAAAGATTTCTCCCTTTTAATGAGGAAGAAATAAAAGATATTAAAAACGCATGACTTATAAAGCCCTTTTGACATTTACTTCATTTCAGGTAGATGCTGCTTTAAATAGATTTTTAAACAATGCATATTTTGTGTTGTACTTAATTAAATAAAGACAGAGTGGTACAGCCTAAATATCACTGGACTTCAGGAACTCTAATTCTGCTGTATCCACTCATTCTCTACAGGACCTTGCACACACAAGTCACTTAACCTATTTGGGCTGCAGTTTTCTCAACTGTAAATGAAATTGTTGGATTAGAGCATCTTTAAGGTCTTTGCCAACGCTAAACTTGTGTAACGGTAAGTTCCATAATTACTTCACACTTCCATTTCCTTATTTCAGCAATGTGCTTTACAATAACATCTTTCCCTTCGTTAGGTTTAAGGACCAGAGTAGTTCATTTATTATTTTCTGAAAACCATAAATTATCATTGTAAATTATTGTTATTAACATTAGTCACAGCAGATATTAGTAACCTTAGGAGGACACAAAAGTGTCTTGAGAAAATAGAGGAATTCAGAAGAGTGGTGATATATTGTGTG
>CAUYRT010106641.1:0-16032 GCA_963574885.1 Lepilemur ruficaudatus
AATTAATTTCTTTCTATTATTAGTAGAGACGGGGTCTCGCTCTTGCTCAGGCTGGTTTTGAACTCCTGACCTTGAGCAATCCGCCCGCCTCGGCCTCCCAGAGTGCTAGGATTACAGGCGTGAGCCACCGCGCCCGGCCCACTTATGGCATTCTTGTATCAATGGTGGGACAGCTGTCTCATCCTATGACATGGAGCCACAGGGTCCACAGGGTACCACGAGGGAATCAGGGAAGGGAGTGCAGGCCTTGATCCCATTGAGAGGGCCATAACCAGACCTGCAGGACTTGGTGATGACAGTGCTGCTGCTGCAATGAATCCTTTAGTGGCATTAGGTACTGAGGAAATACTTGCAGTGGCAGGCCCCCCACAGGGCTCTGCTTATCATGGGCACCTTTGTGGTGGGCTGGGCACTTACAGCTGCAGACATGGCACGGCGCTGGTGTGGCCGTGGCTCTGCTTCTTGGTGCCTGTCTATGGCACCACTATGCTGCACCCCCTGGTCATTTCCTGCACCTGGCCTTCCTGGTATAGTGCTCTCTGGGGTTGGGCATCAGGCTGGGGCCAAGAGGCCATGGAGAGGTAGGAAGCCCCAGGACACAGGATTGGACCAGGATACTAATGCATGTGGCCCTGGGCCGAACCTGGCATGTGGTCATCATGTGGGATTCAGACCTGGAGCTTGGTCATGAGTGGGATGTGGGCATGAAGATCACAGGACATGGATACAGACCAGTTAGGATCCTGCCCAGTTGTGAAGGTCCTCAAGTATGAGCCACCCACCAAGGCTTCCAAGAGCCTGAACTCCAATCCCAAATTGGGGGATTTCGACCATTCCACTATCAGTAGCTTGTTCCCCTACATCCCTTAACACACAAAGAACACAGTTTGTATGTTCTGTCTTAGCCAGCAGGTCCTGGAAGTCCAGTGAGACTGTGGGGAGATCCCCAAGCACAATATCCATTATCGTGAAGATTTTCATCTCATCTGTCCCTACCTCAATAAAACATCTTCTCATAGTCCTGCAGAGGGATTTCAAAGTCTCGCTTGTGGTTTTTCATGACATTTGCATGCTTTGGCAATGGACTAAGTACGGCATGAGATTTTAAACCAAATCTTTACAGAACTTCTATGAGGTTCCTCTTGGCCCAAACCCTTGTCCCTCCCTCTCCAGGCCTGATGTGTCCTGAGTAAGCACCTGAAAAGTGCCAGATTTATTGGGACCCTCTACCGGCCATTCTTCACATTCTCAGCCCTGGAATCTGGCCTAGGGATTTCCGGGCTTCATTTTGCTCAACTGTTTTCACAACTACAAAGCTGTGGCCTCAGAAATGCGACAGGGACTCACATTTGCGACTCATATTTGCGTCCCGAGAATAGTTTCTGTATTGAGATGGAGTTCCCAGGGCTGAAGGAGAAAAGTCAAAGAGCAAAAGTCCATGCTCACGTCTTTCTGCCTCCGTGCTCAACACCTTCTCTCTAGGGCCGTGGCTAATCTTTTCTAAAGCCCCACTGCCACCTCCCACCCCCCACCCCTTCCAGTGGAAGAACCAGTGAGGGGAAGTCAACTGCCTGGAAAGGCCGGCGCGTTTGCTCTCGGTCCCTTAAATGGCGTCAACGACCCTGGGAAGCCCCGCCCCCTCACTACCAAGGAAGGACACCATTGGATCGCTCCGGAGGCTTCGCTCTCCTATTGGTCACTGGACGAATGCAGACGTGCCGGTTAGACCCAAAGTTTCTTTCGGTTTCCGGCGTCCTTGCGATGGCGACTCTGGACTCCCTGACGCTCTTCACCAGCCTCGGCCTGAGCGAGCACAAGGCCCGCGAGACGCTCAAGAACACGGCTCTGAGCGCTCAGCTGCGCGAGGCGGCAACCCAGGTGCGAACCCTTCTGGCCCTGGCCTGGGCTGCCGACTGTTCCTCAACGCCGCGGGGGTCGGGTCCCTTTCTCGACATATACCCCTTGTCTCGCACTTGCCTCTCTCACTGGGCTTGGGGCTTTTCTCCTGGCATCTCTGATCCCAGGCGCAGCAGACTTTGGGCTCCACCATCGATAAGGCTACCGGGACTTTGCTGTATGGCTTGGCCTCCCGGCTGAGGGATACCCGGCGTCTCTCTTTCCTTGTGAGCTACATAGCCAGTAAGAAGATCCACACTGAGTCCCAGCTGAGTGGTGAGACCTCTGCCTGTCCTGCCAGTTACGCCTCCAATCCCTCCCTTCAGCCAAGACCCCTATCTATCCTTTTTGCCAAGTCCTCCATTTCTTTCTAGACACCTGGTTCTGCACAGGCATTGAGGCGCGCGGAGCGGGTGGCCTGTGGTGGGACTGACAGGAACTCTCAGGGTCTAAGGGAGAGCCACTTTCAGAACACATGCTTCTTCCCTGTGGCCTCAAAACTTCTCTAGGGTGGAGCCAGGGCTTAACTTTTTAGGAGGCCAAACTGTACTTGAAGTTTCATGGGATTAGGGCTCTGTCTATCCACCTCTTGGAGCTGAGATGCCACAAACTCATTGGCTCTTCTTTCTCAGCTGCCCTCGAATATGTTCGGAGTCACCCCCTGGACCCCATCGACACTGTGGACTTTGAGCAGGAATGTGGTGTGGGTGTCACGGTGACCCCAGAACAAATTGAAGAGGCTGTGAGTCTTTCCCTGGGCATTGTGTGCCTCCCCAGTCCTGGCTATGTAAAGGAATGGCTGTTTCTCTACCCATGAAGACCCAGAGTGAGAGTGTGAACATCTCTGAAGAGGGCTTTCTTAAACCACATGGTTTGGCTTTCTGCAGGTGGAGGCCACCATAAATAGGCACCGGCCCCAGCTCTTGGTGGAGCGTTACCATTTCAACATGGGGTTGCTGATGGGTGAGCAGGGCCTGGGGCAAGGGCTATGTTCTCCTTGGTCCTACCTTTGCTTCTGGGCATGAGTGAGAGGAAGGTGGGGGAAGGAGCAGGAGCACCTTGAAAGTGGTCTGGCTGGGACAGGAGGGGTGGCTCACACCTGTAATCCTAGCACTCTGGGAGGCCGAGGTGGGAGGATCCCTTGAGCTCAGGAGTTTGAGGTTGCAGTGAGTTACAATGACACCACTGCATTCTAGCTGGGGCAACAGGGCACGACTCTGTCTCAAAAAAAAGTGGTCTTTCTGGGCCCAGGCTCTGGTTCCTGTGGTCAGCCAGGACCCTTCCCTGGGAAGGAGGGTGGGGAGTGCCCTCTTTTGCCTTTCTTCAGCTCCTCGTGCCCATGCTTCTAGGAGAGGCTCGGGCTGTGCTCAAGTGGGCAGATGGCAAAATGATCAAGCACGAAGTGGACATGCAGGTGGGCATGCCTCCCTGAGTTGAAGCTGTTAAAGACCCTGGCACAGACAGGACCAGCAATCCACTGAGGGATAAAAAGGGGAGGAGACCCTGTCCCTATTCTGGTGGTAGATAGTAGAGTCCCATCTGGCAGAAGCAGCTCTTGACTGGATAGTGAGAGACTTGGGCCTCTGGGCTGTACCTAATTTGAGGTAAGTCACTTTACTCTGAACCTGTTTCCTCATCCCATAAATAGGGGTGATGTGGCCTTCATTTCAGGATACTGGCATGGAATCACAGAGGGTGATAGCTGAGATAGAATGCTTGTCTTGATGCTGGGCCCATAGTTACTCTCTGTATATGACAGCCCTTGTTACCTGGGCCCGGTATGAACTTTCAGGAGGGAGAGAGCATTTGAGGCAGAACCACATGAGGAGAAGAGGTGGAATGGGCGAGGTAGGTTCTTCCAGGCAGTGCTGGTAGACAGGCCAGGAAGCCTTGCAATGGGTGGGTAGGGTCAGTCATGGGCTTCTTGAAAGAAGACACTCCTGTCCCTGCCTGACTCTGGTCTCTGCTCAGGTCCTCCACCTTCTGGGTCCCAAGACGGAGTTTGATCTGGAGAAGAAGCCCAAGGTGGGACTGGGCATGGCCCTGGGTCCCTGAGGGTGAAGGGGGTAGGGTGAGACTTCAGGCTGGGGAAAGGAGTGTCTGACCCCAGTGATTTCAAGACCCTACCCAGGAGGAACTCTAAGGCAATGTTGGGGCTTTTCTCAGGTGGCAAAGGCTTGGCTACAAGAAACAGACCGGAAGACCGCAAAAGATGTGATGGAGAACGGTGAGAGGCTTGAGGCTCCTGTCGCAGCATTCAGCTCCCTGACTTCCAGGCATTTCCCCTTACAACCCAGGCTCCTTGGATCCTTGCCTTACTTAACACCCTGCCTTTTGCCTGAAGACTGGGATTCCTGGTGTTTCCTTTGTTCCCTTTCCCCAGAGACTGGTCTGAGTGGCGTCAGATGTCTGGCTCTATATCTCTTGTCTCTGGAATTAGAGGAAGAGGGGCCTGCTCAGTTCTGTTCTGGTTGTAGGATATGGGTAGTAGTAATAGGTACAACCCTGAGCTGGATATGGTAAGTGTATCCAGAGGACAAGTGTTTGTTGATTCCTACCCGCCCCCAACAGGCGAGGCTACTGGCCAGACACCATCTCTGATGGAGCAGCTCCGGGGAGAGGCCCTTAAGTTCCACAAGCCTGGTGAGTGGGAATGTCGAGACCCTGGGGAGGGCTAGATTGTGGTAGCAGCTCCTATTGCTAGACCCCAGGGGCAGAAGCTTTGGGCAGCAACCTGGTCCTTAGGCTTATTCTGGTCCTGGCAGGTGAGAACTATAAGACCCCAGGCTATGTGACCACTCCACACACTATGGATCTACTGAAGCAGCACATGGAGATCACTGGAGGGCAGGTGTGTGGGAATATGGTGAGGCGAGCTAGTGCCATCAAACACCTGCCTGAGTCCCTAGGCTGCCCCCAGGCTGCCTTGTCTCACCCATCACCATGGCCTCCCTGATGGTGGGCATCTGTTTTAGGGTAGTCTGAGCTGTGACCTCATTCCTCTACTCCCATCCCCCTTATCTCAGGTTCGTACCCGGTTCCCACCAGAACCCAACGGAATCCTGCACATTGGACATGCCAAAGCCATCAATTTCAACTTTGGCTATGCTAAGGTGAGCATGCATTTAACAACTTAATGAGCAAGATGATCATCTGTTGCTCCTATAACTGGATACCAGAAAGGTGTCACTGCCTTGCCTTCTGCTCCCAGTAATGCACCCAGGTGGGCAAGGCTACAGAAAGGAACCACATGTGACAGATACCTAGGAATCCATTGGGCTTATTGGGAAAAAACTGTAAGATGTGTCAGTGAGTCCAAATTTGGGGGAATTGCCAGGGCAGCCCCTCAGTTTAGGAAGAGGCTATTGCTGTCAGTCTCAGGTTGGTGTAAGAGATGCCTTATCTGGGGCATTTAGATATAGGAAGATGAGAGAAGCTCTTAAAGGCATTTTTAATTTTGACATGGGAGAGCTCTGAGAATGTCCTAGTTTGATGAGCTGGACTGTGGGGCTGGTGGATGATGTGAGAGCTCACAGAGGTTGCAACTTTCCTAGGCTAACGATGGCATCTGTTTTCTGCGTTTTGATGACACCAACCCTGAGAAGGAGGAAGCAAAGTTCTTCACTGCCATCTATGACATGGTGACCTGGCTGGGTATGGACTGGACAAGGCCTGGGCAGGTCTGGTAGTCAGTGGGCTTCTCCTTGGGCCATGGCCTGCCATTGGGTATTGCTGGCTGGCTGCTCATACTGTCTAATTCTGCCCCAGGTTACACACCTTACAAGGTGACATATGCCTCTGACTATTTTGACCAGCTGTATGCATGGGCTATGGAGCTCATCCGCAGGTGAGGCCAGGGCCATGATGTAGAACCAAGCAGGCTGATCAGGTCACAGCTATGCTGGGCACTCACATACCCCTTCTTCATAGGGGTCAGGCTTATGTATGCCACCAGCGAGGAGAGGAGCTCAAAGGCCACAACCCTCTGCCCTCACCCTGGAGGGACCGTCCCATGGAGGAGTCATTGCTGCTCTTTGAGGTGGGGTCCTGTAGGAGCAGCTGGTTTTGGATGGGCCAAGATGGTGAGGATGAGATGCCCATGTGCTTAGAGGCAACCTGAGCCCTTGCTCCCCCCAGGCAATGCGCAAGGGCAAGTTTTCAGAGGGTGAAGCCACGCTACGGATGAAGCTGGTGATGGAGGATGGCAAGATGGACCCTGTGGCCTATCGAGTCAAGTATACACCACACCACCGTACCGGGGACAGCTGGTGAGTGTGGGCATGTGGTGGGGTAGCAGTGCTGTAGAGCAGGGCAGTGGGCCATGGGGTTGGGCAGAGTGTCGCTGGATGGTAAGACCCACTACTTATGCTTTGCAGGTGCATTTATCCCACCTATGACTACACACACTGCCTCTGTGACTCCATCGAGCACATCACCCACTCACTCTGCACCAAGGAATTCCAGGCTCGGTGAGGGAACTGGGCCCATGGGGTGGTAGGATCAGTGGAATTCCAACAGCCCTTCCTGTGGTCTCTCCCTGGTCCCAAAGGTGGCCAGTTCTAACCCTACTCTCCCACCCCAGACGCTCTTCCTACTTCTGGCTGTGCAATGTGCTGGATGTCTATTGCCCTGTGCAGTGGGAATATGGCCGCCTCAACCTGCACTATGCTGTTGTCTCTAAGAGGAAGATCCTCCAGCTTGTAGCAGCTGGTGCTGTGCGGTAGGTGTGGCTGTTCGGCTCATCAAAGGTTAGTGGTACTAGTGGCATGTGCTGCCAAAGGCCTTTTCACCACCTTCTCATCCACAGTGACTGGGATGACCCACGGCTCTTTACACTTACGGCCCTGCGACGGAGGGGCTTCCCCCCTGAGGCCATCAATAACTTCTGTGCTCGGGTATAGCCCAGTGGGTTAGGTGGGCAGATAGGGGCAGAGTACAGCAGATTGTGGTTATGGCCATGACTGATGGTGAGCTTTCCTGCCAGGTGGGAGTGACAGTGGCACAGACCACGATGGAGCCACATCTTCTAGAAGCCTGTGTGCGTGATGTACTGAATGACACAGCCCCACGGGCCATGGCTGTGCTGGAGTCACTACAGGTCATCATCACCAACTTTCCTGCTGCTAAGGTGGGCCTGCCTCAATGTGTGTGTGGGGTTGGGTGTGGGTATACCTGGGCATGGGCATCCTAGTGCCTGATATGACTAGATATGTGTCTCCTGCTACAGTCCTTAGACATCCAGGTGCCAAACTTCCCAGCTGATGAGACCAAGGGCTTCCATCAGATTCCCTTTGCACCTGTTGTCTTCATTGAGAGGACTGACTTCAAGGAGGTAAATGGGGGTGGGGGGTTTTGTTTGCTGTTGAGTCTGTTCCTGGAATCCTTTGATTTCATTTCCTTTTTCAGTCCATCTACTTTCTGCTTCAGATGAACCAACCCCTGCTAGACATGGAATTGGGGGAGAAGCTTTTCATACTTGTTTGACCCTTGCAATCTCTTGTGTCTACCCCATTTCCTACATCTAGAAGCCAGAGCCAGGCTTTAAGCGCCTGGCTTGGGGCCAGCCTGTGGGCCTGAGGCATACAGGCTACATCATTGAGCTGCAGCGTGTTGTCAAGGTGAGAGCCAGCTGCAGCCTTCCTACTGCAGTGCCTGCTGGGACCAAGATTTGAGTGTAGCCTGTGGTCCCAGTAGTGGTTCCCAGGTCTGATTGCTGACCCCTTCCCTCTACTTCCAGGGCCCCAGTGGCTGTGTAGAGAGTCTGGAGGTGACCTGTAGACGAGCAGATGCTGGAGAGAAGCCCAAGGCCTTTATTCACTGGGTGTCACAGCCTCTGACATGCGAAATTCGCCTCTATGAGCGACTGTGAGTGAATAGAGCTGGGGTGAGGCAGGTATAAGATGGGCATTGCCTGCTGTGGCTACCCAGCTGAGGGGTCTGACCTTCACTTTGGCTACAGATTCCAGCACAAGAACCCTGAAGATCCTGTTGAGGTACCTGGTGGATTCTTAAGTGACCTGAACCTGGTAGGCTCATGGAGTTTGGGGTAAGGGTGGTAGGCTTCCCTGGCTGGATGGCTGCCTAAGTTCCCTGCCTACAGGCATCATTACAAGTGGTGGAGGCAGCGTTAGTGGACCGTTCTGTGGCGCTGGCACAACCCTTTGACAAGTTCCAGTTTGAGCGTCTTGGGTACTTCTCCGTGGATCCAGACAGCCGTCAGGGACAGGTGCTTGACTTTACCCAGCTGCCCCTTTCCGCAACAGTGATGGTGGCTACCATTTGTTGTGCCAGTTGCTCTACCTACATTTCCTTAGTTAATCATCACCACCTGAGGGGGGTGGCATTCATGTTCTGATGAGGAGACTGACTCTGAGGTTAAGTCCATGTACAAAATTTTGTATGGACCCTGCCTTTCTTACTCCTCAGGGTAGGGGGCAGGCACAGAGGTTGTTATAATCCATATGAAACCCTGCCATGGAGCCATCCAATCCCTCAGAGTCACAAAGTTATTGAGAACCTGGGTCTCCTGATCCTTGGTGGTCCCTCAGCTCCTCTGGGATGAGGAAGGAGTTAGGGGGAGGTGTCTATGGTGAAACCTACCCAGGCCTGGCCTGATTCTGGGTCAGTGGTCATTCTCCTTCTGTCCTCCAGCTTGTCTTCAACCGAACTGTCACACTGAAGGAAGACCCAGGAAAGGTGTGAAGCATTGTGGACCTACGTCATCCTCCTGGAGCTGGGGGGTCCTCTCACCTCCCCAAATTCCGTGTCAATAAAGAACATCTAAATTCCCCTGGAGTCTGTGTTATCTGTCTGCCCTTCTAGCATCTGAGGGCCCTGGAGACATGCTGTGTGTGTGTGGGTAAAGGCATGTGCTTGTGCATATTTTGTTTGAGAATGGGCTTCTCCAGAATAGAGTGACACTGACAGCTCTGAAACCACCGGTACGCTTCTTGGTGCTCAAGGGCAGGGGCCTGGGTGGGATTAATATCCTCTGCACCGGGTCTAAGGGAACAGAGGGTCCTGAGATGTTGCTCCCTAGTTAGGAGCCCTGTGCCAGAGGGATCTAGAAGGTTCGTGTCCCGCTGTGTGAAGATGAAGAGAGGCTTGGCTCCCAATCTGATCACTCAGCAAATAATTATTTACTATGTGTCGGGCACGGTGAGATGAGGCACACATGCTGTGCTGGCCTTCCAAGTTCACTAGGAGGAGGGGAGACATGGGAGACCAAGCACTGTGAGGGAGAGGTCTCCCTGGGGGTTGTGCAAGGCTGGGCCTCAGAAAAGACTGCTCTTAGGAAGTGATTCCGAGAGGAATCCGAAAGACTGGAGTCTGCCAGAAACAAGTGCAAAAGACGGGAGGTAGTAAGTGTCTACAGCAGGCTGGTCACCCTCTGGGGTAGTGTGGGCTGCTTGTGAGGCCTGCATGTGCCTGCAGCTTTAACAGCCTTCCACATTTTCCCTGTATACAAACACCAGGCTGCCCGAAGCCCGCTTTAAGGTGGACCTGACTGCGGAAGGCTGAACTCAGATGGCAGCAGATGGTGGGGGATCCCAGACGCTGTGCCCTCCAGAAGGTGAGTGACCAAGGGGCTTCTCAGGCGGGACACGGCTGGGGATGCCAGGCCCAGGTCAGAGATTTGTGGGGGCCACCTTAAGCGAGAGGCCGAGCCGGGCCGGGCCCCGCCCCGCGGAGGGCTGCTCGACCAAAGGAGGCTCAGGCGGGCGACGGAAGGTGGGTCCAGGGAGCAAACCTGGAGCACCAGCCTACGAAGCCTCCACCGCTAGGCCGAGCCCGGGTCCTGGCTCCGCCCTGCAAAGAGGGGCGTCCGTGGGCGGGGCGCCTGCCCTACACTGTGGGTCTCCACCCGGCTCTAGCAATCCAAGGCGCAGCCTCCCTCCCTGGCTGGCTGAAGCGTTCTCTTTAAGTCTGGCCCGGAGGCAGCTCCAGATCTCGCGGGATCCCACGCTCCAATTCTCGCGAGAGGGGCATTCGGCACCCATTGGCTGTGAGGGTTGAATGTAAGATGGCGCCCAGGGAGCTGTGAGGAGAAAATCCTGTCGGTCTTAGAGAGGCGACGGCAGAACCGGGGTCCCGGGCGGTGCGGCGGGGCCAGCGGGTAGAGCGGAGGCGGCGGCGGCGGTGACGTCGCCAGGTGAGGGCTCCGGTGGGGGCGGGGATGCGGCGAGGCTGTGGGCCTGGGACAGCAGGCCCACCCCACACAACGACGGGCGGGGGCGGGTGAGCCGCTGCCGCTGGGCCCAAGGGACCTCGGGGCGGCTCCGGAGCCGAGAATGTCCCTGGGCTCGCGTGCCCCCGCCCTGTGGGTGGGGGAGGGGCTGGCCAGGGATTTGGGTGGGCGCGGCGCGCGAGCGCGCGCTAGTGCGGGCGCGCGGCCGAACCTGTTTTGACGCGCGGGGGCGCGCGCGCTCTGCCGCCCTCCCGGTGCGCGTGGCCGCTGACGTGCGCGTTCCCGGCCCGGATATCTCGGCTTTTGGAACTGTGGCCCTAGGCAAGGGCGGCTTTCCGGGGCGCGCGCTCGCCACGACCCCCAGTTTTGCGGCGCGCGCCCTGCTGTTGGGTGGTGGTGCCGCCTCGAGAGCGCGCGGGAAGTCTCTGCTGAGCGGAGGGCTGGCGGCTTGCTGCGCTGAGAAGGTTGCGGGCTGGGCCTTTTCTGCTCTGGTGACGTTCCTGGGCATCTGTGGCCTAGGCCTTGGGAGAAACCAACTTGCTTTGCTGTCTGGCTCGTGGCTCTGCTGCTCTACGAGGCGGGCGAGGTTGCCTGTTCTCGAAGAATGCGGTTACTCGAGGCCCAAGTGTGGGGTGGGTGCTTGGGGATGGTGCTCTACCCTGCTTCGGAAACCGAGCCCTGTTGGCTTGAGAGGGCCGTGAGCCCCCTCAGGTCTCCTCACCTTGTGTTGGTACTTTGTGCCGGGGAGGGAAGGTTAACATCAGAAGGCCCTTAAGTAGTGTCTGCTTTCTTTTCATTAGAAACTTATTCTTCCATAAGCGCAGTTCATACACGTCACTTCTGTGCGCTCCGGAAGGGGCTCTTTTGTGGACGTTGTGCAGCTCTCCGAGCTTTAAAATGCCACTTTAAATCCTTAAATGCAGGCTTTTCTTCTGCGTGAGTGGGAGGGGCTTACTTTAGTCTGTTATAATACTAAGGGCCTGCTGTTCCCTCAGCGAGGAAGTTGCCTAGAACTGCAACCTGAGAGTCAGTGCTTTGCTTTTTTTAAAATTCCAAAATTCTCCAGCAGAAATTTCTAAAATCTGTCCCTGTATCACCGTAAAGGTCACTTTTGATTTAGGATTTCAGCTCTTTTTCACCCCAGCACTGTGTTCTGGTGCTAAGAGAATTTTAGGTTTGTCCTAGAGAAGAAATACGCACCTCTTGTTTTCTAAGACAGAACATCTGCTAGTTTGTGTTTTACAGTCTTGCTTCACTAAGTTTAAGGAAAAGGAAGCTAAGAGGAAGAAAATTAATAAATTTAATAATCATTGGTGGTTCTTTCTAATATACTGTATTTTTTTTAAGAACAAAGTTAAAACTTAAAAAGAGGCTGAGGATGGAAGGAACTTTTTTGTTCTATCTTCTTCAGAATGTTAGAAGTCTTAAGAACTCAGGACAAGCAGCAGAAATACATGCAACATGGTGACTGGTGAGTCAAAATCGTTCATATGCTGGAAGTATGTGTGCATAGTTTTTTCTGGTAATATTGAAACCTCACAAATCCTGTCAATCATTCTGGGTCCTGTCTGCCAGAAACTTTTAGGTGGTATAAAACTGAAGATATGGGAAAACTGCATCTTTGAATCCAGTGACAGTTTCCTGCTTGGACAATTTTCTCCTCTTAAAGTATAAGTCAGTGGAACTTGCATGACAAGGCATTAGCTTTTCAAAGGACCTAAATGGTTCAAAGAGAAGCAGTCAAGTTTATCTAGGATACACTTATAATTTTAATATACCTTTTAGGTCTACTTGTTCTGGATTATCTTTGTTTTTAACTGTTAAGTTTGAGATCTTCCTTTTAAATTGGTATTTGTAAATAATATTTCCCTGTTTATCAACTAAGATTTACCTATTAGATGTCCTAAACCTCTGTCATGAATTATTTGTGTACCTTTCTGTGAACGTCTGCACTTCCACATCCCCTTTTCAGCTTATCTTTTCAAACAAAAGACCATATAGTGGTTGAATTTTCTTGTAAATTCCAATTGTTCCATAAAAGTAACCAAAGTCAGGGGCTCTGGGTGTGACTGCCCTTTATGACAGCTTCAGAATCATGGATATCTTTCTTTAAGCTTGCATGCTTGCTTTTAATTAGTTGTGGTTTGTACTTGATGTGTGTTTACATCTTTCTTGTCTACTTTTTAAATGGCCACCCTTTATATTTGTGAGGATCTTTTATTTCTGAATTAGCCTCAGAATGAGGTATGACGTGAATACCTGTTCTTTTCTGTTACTTTGTTTCCCTGAATTTTGTTCCAGATGTTTTAAGTCCTCTCCAAGCTTCACTTAAATGCTTCCTTTTTTCCTCTAATTATCACATTGGATTGTAATTTCTATTATTAAACGCAAGTAGCTGCATGAAGAAATGATTAATCTCTTGTTTTGCTGAAAGGGGAAAAGGAATGCTGCTTTGGTCTCACTCTTAAGGGCCAAACTGTGGGTAGAGCTGGTGGACTCTGTCAGAAAGCTGATTTTTTTTCTTTTTTTAAATTTGTGAAACATCTGTTTATATAAATATAGTTGATCTTTATACAATTTAATGAAAAATTATAAAGTGAACTCCAGTGTAATTTCTACTTCTAAAAGAAATAAAACAGTGCCAGCATCCCTGAACCCTTTATGGCTCCCTTTCTACTTACAGTTTCTCAACCCCTAAAGATGACTACTACTGTGACTTCTGTGATAATCACGTTCTTTGTTTTTCTTTTTACGTTTACCACCTTTATATCCTTCAACAACATAGTTTAGTTTAGTTTTGTTTGCTTTTGAATTTTATATAAATGGAATAATTTTGTCTCACTACTCTTAGCATTGTTTCTGAAATTTGTCCGCATTGTGTATAGTTGTTCTTTCTCATTTCTATATAGTATTCTGTTGTATGAATATAGCATAACGTATTTATCCATTCCACTATTGATAGACATCTAAGTTGCTTCTAGTTTTGAGCTGTTAACATTACAGCTCTGAATATTGTTGTTTAAGTACCCTGGTACATGTGTATGTCATATATACCAAGGGATGAATTGCTGAGTTTTATGGAATGGATATTTTCATCTTCACTAGATAATACAGGTGGTTGTGCCAGTTTACAATCCATCAATATTTGGTAGAAATACAAATTTTTAAGTTCCTGGTTGAAAGTGTATGTTGTCCAAAAATAGAACCATTTTGAACCATGATGAAAACGCTGCTAAATCAGGGACTTCTGTAAGTGGCCCAGTGAGATAATTTCTATCACAAACCCTGGAGCGGGCTAGTATCTTTGATGATAGAAATACATCTTCCACTATGCTTCTTTGAAATGACTCCTTATGTTAATTAGCACAAATATAACTGTAACTCCTTAAGATTGAAATTGATTTTATTTTTCTTGTGAATGTATTCTTCAAACCAGACTTACTAAGCTGTGAGGAGCTATATTGCAAAAGTAGATGTGAACCTTGAGAGGGGCTCAAAGCTCAAGGAAGAAGCAGGGCTCTGAGCCCAGACTGTCTTGTCTTAGTCTGTCACATATTCAAGATCCACTCTGCAGAGCTATACAGGGAGTCCAGAAGAAGTATCAGAGATAAGAGACCCAAGAAGGGCTGATTCCAGTGAGAACAGTACTTGGGTCTTCCCTTAGTACCTAAATGGAAAAAAGAAAGAAATTAGCAAGCAGACCTAATAGATGTTGTTTTGCAACAACCTTTGTTCATGGTACTGTCTTGTGTTCTAGTGGTAAAATAATAATAAAAATAACAACTCATGTATTGAGGGACTGCTGTGTGTCAGGCTCTATGCTAAGCTCCAGTAGAAGGAAGTACAGGGGAGAGAGATACCAGTGATCAGCTTAGGCATACCAGTGAAAATCTCCTGGGTCTTTTGATAGGGGTGCTGGTTTGTCTTTAGTGTTTTGCAAAGCAGCTATACTTGAAGTATTTAGAAGCAAATGTCTGTTTACTGAGTCCTCCTCCTCAGAGTACCACAGTAGTTTTTTTCCCCGTTATTAATCTCATCTAACTCCCAGAAATCAGGAGCACTCCAATATCCCTATAGCTTCATGTTTTTCAGAAGTGTTTTAATTAATTTCTCTACTGTTCCTCACCAGGTCTTTTATTTTTTTATTTTTTTTTCTGGCAAACCCCAACAGTCTCACCAGGTCTTTGACTTGTAGCTAATTAAGAATCTTTTGTTTATTTTGGGGTTGTGGAGGATAGGATAGTTGCATCAAGTGCCTCTGTTTCTCTTTATTACCAAGGATCAGCCTTTGTGTCTTGCGAGCAGCATCTTAAAGTTAACAGTCCTCATTATTATGCAAGTTTTTGGTGCTTTATGGTTTAGGTTGTCTTTAAGAGTTTCAGATTTTCAGGAAAAAGCCTACTACCATCAACCAGAATTGTCTGTTACTACTGTTAACTGTAGTATAACCACTGTGCAGAAAAAGATGACTTTCTAAATATCTTTTTAGTTTAATACAACTTGTGGTAAATACAGGAGAGTTTTAAACAGGAAGAAACTTAAATCCTCTGTGATTCCATTATTCAGGCATAACTACTGTTAGCATTCTGGTACATTTTTGGACTTTTCTTCCCTATTATATGTAATTAAACAGTACTGGGATATATAAACACAATTGGATTCTCTGCCTTTTTACTCATAACATGTGTTTGTGTCATTAAATGTTTTTTTAAAAAACCCAAAACTATGTGTAGGGGTAAGGTAATCTTCCATATGTTAACATCCTTTTATAAAGCCTTTGTTACAGGAGGATCAGTGAAATCACACACAAAAAGCTTAGAAGTAGCCCTTGTCTATATGAATTTGGTATATAATAGTGGCATTTCAAGTTGATGGGCAGAGGAATTTCAATAATTCAATAAGAGTTACAGAGACAAGTTGTTTGTTTTTAGTAAAAAAGTAAAATCAGACTTTCCCTCACACCATGCAAAATAAATTATAAGTGGATCAAAGCATGGTATAAAAAATTACACTGAAATCTAAAATATTACAGATGATCTGATCTTATGATAGGGAAGACTTTTAAATATATTTTTTAAATTAATCTGCAGGTGAATTAAATATATTTCTGAAGTCTTTTTTTTTTTTTCCTTCTAAGCAGCACTATGTTCAAATGGTGAACTTTCATTATTGGGATGTGTCAGTCTGGTGGAAACTGCCAGTTAGGTTAAAAGGACAAGAAATGACGCCATGTGTGTTTTAGTTTGTATAACAGGCAGATTGTAATGTTCTTTCAAATTGGTCTTTTCTAATAATTTTTAAATTCTGAATTGAGTTCATTATAGCTTTCTCTGGTTCAGTGGTTCTGAAATGATTCTGTGGACTTGTATAGAGAAGAACCCTGGGAGCTTATTGAAAGAATACAGAATTTAAGAAACAGTGGCTTCTGCTTGAAGCCCCACCTACAGATGGCTGGCTCTAAGCTTAGAGCACTGCATAGAGTATTATACCCTGGAGTCTAAAGCACTTTAAACGCATGCCTAGTGATTAACAAAAAGGTGAAATACTATATATATAATATTTCAAATATATTTACAACAATAGAGAATGTGATGAATACCTGTGTATGTACCTTTATCAACATTTTCTAATAGTTTTGTAGAATTTTTCTTACTTCAAGCTTGTTAGCTTTTTTTTTTTTTGATGAAAGCTTAAAGAATAAGAACTATGGAATGTCCAGTTTCCTTAAGTACTAAGTTTGATAGTTGATAACTTTGATATTTCACTTTGACACTTCTGGATTTTTGTTTGTTTTTGTTTTTGATTGTGAAGGTACATCCTCATTCTTTCAGACACACATTTTGCTGGTGATTATCTTTCAGATTTATTTTTTAGAGCAATTTTTGTGAAACCATGGATAAGTCAAAAATTTGTGGCTGGGCGCGGTGGCCCACGCCTGTAATCCTAGC
>CAUYRT010106642.1:0-65359 GCA_963574885.1 Lepilemur ruficaudatus
TAAAACAATGAGCTGCGGTTTTACTTATGAATGTATTAAGACTTTTCCTGATTTGCAGAGGAAATTCTAAAAGATGGGGATCCCTCTTCGTTGGAGAACTAACAGTACTAATATGGTTACTAAGTATTATGGGCCAAATTGTATCTCTCCAAATGTTGATGTCCGAACCCCAAGTGTCTCAGAATGTGACTGTATTTGGACATGGAGCCTTTAAAGAGGTAATTAAGGTAACAAATCATTGTCTCATTAGTGGCCCGAATCCGGTATGACTGGTATCCTTATAAAGATGAGGTCAGGAGTCACATGAACTCAGAGGGAAGACCACGTGAAGACACAAGGAGAAGCTGGCCGGCTACGAGCCGAGGAGAGAGGCCTCAGAAGGAAGCAACCCTGCCCACACCTTGATCTTGGACTTCTAACCTTCAGAATTGTGAGAAAATAAATTTTTGTTGCTTAAGCCACCCAGTCTATGACGCCTTGTTATGGCAGCCCTAGAAAACTAATACACCAGTGTTGGGAGTTTTTCTGACAATCTTAATGATGAAGCAGAATTCAAAATGATCCCATGAAATAGAGTAGAACTGGAATTCCGATGCAAGTAATACTTCCTCCAGAGTCTCTGTGGAAATGGTACATATTAATTGCTCACCACCTTGGGCTGTTTTGAAATAATGGCTTTCAAAAGACTTTTAAGGAACACTTTGGAGGAAATTTTCTTTTTTTTTTTGTTAGTGAAGATTGCTTTCTAAATGCTTTAGGGTCACTTCACCGCTATGTTGTGGCACACTAGGCTTCTGGCTGAAGGCGTAAGTCTGGCTTCTGCATCTCTTCCGGGTGTTTCCTCTGCAGCGAGTGCTCTGGTGTAAGCATGGGCCCTGAAAAGCAAAAGGGAGGGTTCAGGTCCTCAGGCTGCCGCAAGCCCGTCAGTGCTGCACGGGAAGCTCATCATGTGCACATTGGGTCAAGGACCTGACACTTCCCAGCATGGCTTTATGTGCAGCCGCAGCCCATTTTCCCCAGCTGCACGAGAGGCCCGGATGCGGTCACTGCGGCACGGGCCCTCACATTCCAGCCCCACGTACGCAGAGGAGCTGGGAAGAATCTGTGCCCTGCTGGAGATGACTGCCTGGTGGCAGGTCTCACTGTGAGAGCAGCATGCCAGTGGGGCAATGGGGTGGAAAGCCCGCTTTCAGGAGAACTCCTCGCTGCAGAGTGGGGAAATGCAATAGACCCAAACCCTCCTGCCGACAGCTGACACTGGTGCAGAGCGGTCCTTTCACACGTACTGGCCTGTTTTGTCCTAAAGGCTGTCTTGTGCAGCGCGCAGGCCAGGTCTCACCTTTCCCCCAGTTTTACAGGTGAGGACAGTGATGTCTCACAGTATGACCGTGACTGACACTTACACAGCCAGTCAGATGATGGCACAAAAATGTGCACAGAAGAGACAGGCTGTGAAGCAGCTGGTGCTGGCTCTGCTACAGCATTGTCATGGCGTTTGTCCTGGGGCCCTAAGGGAAGAAAGGAAAGCTTGGGCCAAGGGACACGCTGAGCTAACACGGCAGCTCCCGCAGTGACAAAGGGTGGAGGAGATGTGCATGTGGTAGGGACACAGGCCCCACAAAAGGGCCCTGGACTGATCATTCTCCAAGAACTCACTACACCCAGTGAAGATGTCTGAGTGTGTGCTGTTGGCAGGCAAAGATTTAGGGGGCAGAGAGCAGTGCGATAGTTCTACTACACGTATAGTACATTTTGAAGTAGACCAATAATTAAAAACCTGGAGCAATTCTTCTGAGGTAAGACCCGTGTTTAACTTAGTCAACATCACCCACCACCTAGACTAGAGAAAGGAAGTTATTTTGGAATTGGAAGTCTGTACTTCTAAATTTGCAGCCTACTGGTTCTCTGCACTACTAAATCCTTTTGATGTTGACTTCTTTATCTACAAAAGGATCTTCTTATCTACTAAGGAATCATCATCATCGTAGTCATGTCTCTATTTACTGATCAAGAGGTCTCTTAAGATCAGCTTCTTGGGAAATGTCTGGAGAGCTAAGAATCCCCTAATCCCCTCTTGTCTCTGAGTTTTTACCTACTTACTATTAATAACTGTGGCGTGCCTGAAGTTCCTCATCCTTGGTGTGCTACTGTCATTTCTACTCTCCGAGGACATCTGTGGGAGAGTCGTCCAGCCACCTACGTGGCTCCTGGGTGTGAGCCGAAAACTGCCCGCCTGGGCAGAGGCAGCCCTGCAGGCGCTGGCTTAGCGAGCTGACTGCTCCCTGGGTGACCCGTCAGGGTGCGTGGCGTGGAGAGGGCAGTGCAGGCCGGCCTGGGATGGCCTCCTGCCTCTGGTGGTACAACTGTACCTGGTGTGCAGAGGCCCTCATCCCCCTGGGGTTCTGAATGGCATGCTCCCTGTCTTCAGCCTCTCTCTGACCCTTTCCGTGGGGTTTCTAACCACTGAACCACCCTACCTCAGGGTGGTGCCCTTCAGTCAGGTGGTCCGGGAAGTGCCTCTGCCTTGCCTGGTCTTCTTTCTTTTCCTATCAGGTGTGAACTTCAGTTATGCTCTTTTCTGTCTCCTCATTTCCCTGTGGTTTCCAGTAAATCCCTATGTTTCAAGTTGGCTGAGCTTGGCTATTCATATGTGAAAACACATTAATTTGCCAAATAGCCAGATGAGCAAGACATTCACCCAATTACTGGAGGCTTTTTTGAGGTCTTCACTTTTCCCTAAATCTGCCCTAGCTCCATCCCTAACCCCAGAAGCTGTCAGAAAAATGTTTTCTTCCAGGTGTAGGGCAGTTTGCAGAGTCATTGCATTACCAAAGGCAGGAACAAAAGCAGAAGCAAGTTACTTTGCTGTAAAAAGGGAATATAGTATCTAGCCCAGGGGGTTTTTGTAGGGTTAACTCAGTTCATGCAAATAAAATGCTTAGAAGAGTCTGGCAGGCAATAGTCAGCTCCTAATAAATGTTAGTGATGATTGTTGTTATTAATATTATAATAATTATTACTTTTGATTTCAAATACGGATTTAAATTCTGTAAATCAAACTGTACACTAGATGAAAAAATAAAAATAACAATTCAAGTGGGGATTCCAGGAAAAGAAAATACCCAGCACTAGGACCAACACAGTGGTCCATATTCTTGGTCTCATCACTTACCTTGCTTTATAGTTCTACCTCAGTGACCAGGGAGTACACACAGAGCTATAAATTATGGCCCTTATAAGCAATTCTTGTTGATTTTCAAGAGTAATTTTGACAACAGGGGATTTTCATCTTACAGACTTAAGAATCAGGCTACAAATATGACGTGGCCGCCCTGCCTTTGAATGTTTGAGGGGGTGCAGGACTTCACAAACTTATTTGAGCATGGAATCCATCGTTCGAAGAGTGTATCATGAAAAGGAAAGCTTTCTGAGGACAAGCTTTGGGAAACATTTCTATAAGGAATACAAGGAGATCATTAGAGGGCAGAAAATCTCATGCCAGGCACATGCTGTCGTTACAAAAGCATGTATGCAGGGCCTTTCCCCAGTCAGACAGGAGCCAAGGCAGCTGGCTTGACGGCCATCAATCTTATTGAACTGACCAAACTGGTTAGTGGTTCTAATAGAGTAAATAGTATCAAATATGTAGGAACACAATGTGTCATCCTCCTCTATTCAAATGTGGACTAATTATTTTTATGGTCATTATTCAGACACAGGCTGATTGTTTCCTTTGGCACTCAAGCCGCTGTGATGGGGTGATCCAGTGATAGAATCAGGTAGCTGTTTCAGTGCTTGCTTCTGCCACTTATTATATTTTCTTAGTTTGAAGTAGCCACTAGTTTGTAAGATTTTCCACTTTAAATGTACCAATTAATTATAAAATACACACTGAATTTCAAAAGTAAATGAAAAAATGAAATGAAAAAACCAGTCTCTTAGAAATAGGGTACTCACCATGAACCTGGGTAAATTATTTAACCTCTCTAAGCCTCAGTTTCCTTATCTGTAAAATGGGGATGATACTATCAACTATGTCATAGTTTTCTGTGAGAATTAATTAAGATATTGCAGGTAAAGAAGAGAACACCATGCTTATGGAATAGAAAGTGCTTAATAATTAAATTATTTAAAAAAATGTCTACCCAAGGCAGAACGGTAAAAATAAATAAATAAAATAAAATAAATAAAAATGGCTTTAGTCAAGTGTAGCTCTTCTAAAATGCCTGTAACCATAGGAGGAAGAATCAGTGTTGTAACATTTTGCTATACCTTGGTGCAATCTATTTGTACTAAGTAAAAATAACATTGGCAACACAACTACCCAGGTTATGTGTGTATAGGGATCACCTATGTCAAGATTGGCATGGCAGCTGCTGGATAGCATATGGTTTTCATGTATTTCATTTCTCCAATAACCCTCAAATTCTTTGGGAGTTATATTCTAATGTATCTGAATGTAATCTGAAATGTATTCTAATACTTTCAGAAGAGTCACGAAGACACACACGAGTGACTGTCATGGAGTAAATAAGGGGCATGAATAGCAAGCCAGACCATTGATGTGCACACAATTAGGCCCAATGCTATGACATCCTACATGAGAAACTTGAAGGTGATAGCTGGAATTCTGAGGGTATTAGTTTTGGTTAATAACCAGCATTTCAACAGGTGAGAAAACTCAGTATTACAGAGTATGATGTTGGATTTTTTGTGATTGGGGTTGGTTGTTCACTGAAGGTAACATGTAGCCCAAAAATAGACTGCATCCTCACCCAAAGTCACCAATCATTAAACGCAAGCAGCAGAGGGCAAGTCCATGTCAGTGCTTCCTTAGATGGGCCTTGTTTCCCAAGCCGTCACGTGGCAACTCTTTCTCTGCTGGCTGACTCACCTAAAGTGCTTTGGAAACAGGCGGACCATGTGAAACAGACTGAAGATACTCCCATGCCTTCTGCTCAGAAGCTGCAAGCCCCCGGTCAGGACGGGCTGTCTTAGGCTGTCAACTCCCACAGGGCCGGAGCCTATATTTAACTTATGACACATCTTAAGACGAGGAAGGGATGGGGAATGCGTGACTGTCTTGCCGCCCACCAACACCAGGCTCTTCACACGGAGTCCTTTATGCAGACTCCCTCTTAAAGGTCTCCCTGGCAGAACATCCTTCAAACTTACCCAACATGCCCCACGTGAGAACCAGAGATTTTGAGGACACCTCAGTCTCACGGAGTTTTTCCCAAGAGGTGTTTTGAGGGTGGAGCTGATGATATGGGATGCTGAATTGACTCCAGGTAAGGACCTGGAGATAGGTGGCCTCCCAGCTGCCCTCAGGGCAAGCAGGGGGTGTAACCTGGTGCTATGGGGAATGCATCTGCCTGTAGATCTTTCTCCACCTTGATGATGAGCCAGAAAAGGCACAATTAGTGCTTCTTGCCTGAACCCCCACAAGGCTTCTCTATTTACAAAAAAAAAAATGTTCTTGGAAATTTTGTTTTCATCCATCTCTACTAAGAGGTCGTTTTCTATGTTTCTTGCATTCCTTCCCGGCATGCGGGCAAGGCCAACATATCCCTGGACAAACAGGACAGGTGCACTTCAGTTCCAAACTCTGCTGCATCGAGACCTCAGCAAAATAGGTTTGACTGCGATCAGAAAGGAGTTGATTCGAGATTTAACGGAGATGACAGGTACAAAACGCTTAGCAAAGTGTCTGCCAGAAAATAAATGGTCTTTCTTGCTTAGTAATGGTAGTTATTGTTATGATGTTGATTCTGATACTGATCAAAGATCCAGGATGAGATTTAACGTGGTGGGCCTCGGTCACTGGTAGGACCAAGAAAGGGGAGAAGAGAGAGCAGAAAGGAAGTCAAAGTACCAACTTTGACCAGATATCAGGTGTGCCTGGGGGCAAACCGTCCTCCATCCTGCTATCTGAATCCCTTTCGCCCCTTTCAGGGCCTGATCTCTGTCCCCTCACCCCATCTCGGGTGGCCAGGGCCTCGTACGGCAGTATTCCTTGGTGACTTCCATAGTCTTGATCTATCCCTCCACCCACAACACAACTTGCCCGCCAGGCTCCCGTTCCCTGATTATGCAGCTGTCTGCTAGGAATCAGGTAACTAACAAAAAGATGGTATTAATGCTTAATGGAGGCTTTATGGTCATTTCCCAGAAATATCACATTTGTGGTTAATATTCTAAAGGCTACTGGTAGGGATTTCTCAATCCAATATGGGTCTGAAAGGGGGATGGTTTTAATCAGAGCTATTCTGAGGACTCTTTTAATGAAATCAGGCCCTCAATTATTTACCTTCTTTGCCCATGTATAGAGTCAACACTTAAAGCAAGTTAAGAGTATGCCTACGTATTAAGGAGGTCTCAAAATCCTTGGATTTGTTCACGATTAAGCTACAGTTATACTGAAAATTTTTGCAACATCTTCAGGCTTACTTTTCTCCATCTGTGAAATGGGTATACAACGTAAATTCATTCACTATCCATTAGGCATGCCTTGTCCTAAACAAATGAATACATGTTAAACCAGCACGTACAGAGGGCCAGAGAACGTAGCTGTGTTGACTGGAGTCAGGAAAGGGAAGCAGGTAGAATTAATATTATCCTTAGTCATGACTCAAGCCAAAATTAGCAGTTCTCGAACTATTTAATGATCCCAGTTGCATATTAGAATCAGCTGGGATTTTTCTTTTATATACCAATTCTTAGGCCTTAACTCCAAATATTCTGATTCAATTGACATGGAGTAAGGTCTGAGCATCATAATTTTCTTAAAAGCTCCTAAGGTAATTCTTTTGTGCTGCCAAGACTTAGAGCCAAGTCTTAGAAAAGCATCAGCAATATAAGGCAGGTGAAAATGGCATCATATTAGGTAGCTCTTGAGCTCTGTATTCTGGAAGCACTCAGAAACTGATGTTCAATGGCTTTCAGGCCATGGTTACAGTTTTGGGGAAAGAACACTTGAAAAGAAGCTGAGAATCACAAGAATCACGGAATGGTAGGTTAAAGGAGCCCTCAAAAGCTTTAAACCTCTTCCTCGTTGCTGTGTGAGCACTGGCCATTCAGTATATGTGTCTGGGCCTCAGTTTCCCTGTCCATTAAATGAACTGGCTGGATTAGATATATTCAAGAGTGTCTTCTATGAGGCTAGGAGAATTGTCCGGCATCAGAAGAAACAGGAGTTACAGTTACACATGTATGTTGAGAGTCCCTCTTCATTCATTCCTGTCTGAAGTTGCCCTGGGAAGTCTTCTGAGCAACAGGCCCTCGGGCTCTAGCCTCTCCACTGCTGGCCAAATGCCAGCCTGGGCTCCCTGAGTGGCAGGTGGAGCTCCATCCTTGGGGCCTCCCTCCTCCCAGCTTTCTCCAGCAGGATAAAGGACTTCAGGTGGTTCTTATAAACGCAGCCCATTTGAATTGCAG
The DNA here is from genome assembly GCA_963574885.1 of Lepilemur ruficaudatus. Classification (NCBI taxonomy): domain Eukaryota; kingdom Metazoa; phylum Chordata; class Mammalia; order Primates; family Lepilemuridae; genus Lepilemur; species Lepilemur ruficaudatus. The sequence continues at coordinate 7,438 of CAUYRT010106642.1, forward strand.
GAGCAGCTTGCAAGTGTTCTCTCTGCCCCTGGCAAGCACGTGGTCTAACCACTGCTGGTATCTGCAAAGGAAGTGGTGGAATGTGGAAGTTTACAGGACGTTAGCGTACACTCATCTTCCAGTCCCGAGCCCGTGGAGCCCAGCCAGTGGTCGCTGTGCCGCTGTGCTCCTTGTCCTCTCCTTCTCAGCAGCCTTGGGCAGCCTCAGAGCTCTCCTACTTAGTGCTTTTCTGAGGGGATGGGCCTCTGAGCAGAGCTTAAGGAAGCTGGGCAAAATAACAGCAAACATTTACTGCTTACATACTATGCAGTAGTCTCTGTCCTAGGAATGGCACGCTTGGTCTCTCCAGGCCACAGACTTTGACCAAACTCCACTGGAAGGGATCATCCCTGCCAGTCCCTTAGTACAACCCTAGTACAAATTGTCCTATCTAGTGCACAGACTTATCAGAAAACCATCCATCTGCCTCAAACTTAAGAGTGCCCTGCTACATGCTAGGCTTGAGGCTGTGAGGGAAAAGGAGCTTGGTAGGGAAGAGGGCAGGGGGTTTGGAAGTGCACAGGGCAGACCTTTTTGGATTCTCAGACTATGAACGATAGAAGACGGGGTGAGGGGGAGGAGAGGGTGAGGTATGCCATGGAAAAGGCAGATTTAGTAAAGTTCTGTCCATGGAAGGGAGCTCCAGGGTCCAACAGCACACCTGACAGGTCAGTCTCTAGGTACTGCCTTCCAGAAACTGGCCGCTTGGTCCAGGTGAGGCCTGGAGCTACCCTGTCATGCATTTCGTGTGTGCTCTTTGTGGGCACTGAGGACAGTGGCATCAGATCCCAGATCCTCTTCCCTAGCCCTCCTTTGGACTCTTGAGGATGGAAGGTCCTAGAAAAACTCTGTGTCTTGTAACATCTTTGGATACAGGGTGGCACAGGACCAAGCAGCAGCAGTTTAAGCAAGCCAGACTCTTCCCTTGATTGTGAAGAGGAACAGACACTCCCAGGCTGCCGAGTGCTTCTGAAGCTGGAACAGCTGCTGTGCTGCCTCATAATCCTGGTGGCAGGGACAGACGAGAGGCCTGGCCCGACCAGGAGGGGGTGGGGTTCCAAACGTGGCACATCCACTCAGCCTGAGCTCTCACTCCCAGACCCAGCGAGGTCCTGTAACATGGGCCTCAAAGCAAACAGACTTCAAGGCATCCTCTTTGTACCTTCTGACAGATGTTCCCTTTGGAATCGTGATGGCAGCCACTTCCATTCTCAACTCTGTTTTAGCACCCAGAGTCAGCGTGAGGAATCCGCAGGAGAACACGGAGATCTACGCCCGGCAGAACTGCAGGCGTGAATCAGGTGGCCAGTAAGTGCTTCCGTGTTTGCTACTCTGTAATTGAAAAACAAGTGAACCCCAGGAAATCAAATATTTTATTGCTTTTCTTAATAATGTTCCAGATCAATTTTCCCCCTACTCTTCTGCAAACAGGCCTGGGAGAGGACCCATCGATCTGGTCCTCCCAGGGCTGGGGCTGGTGGGGCAAGGCCTGAGTAGCAGGACCAAGAAACACTGACCCTCCTGTCTGTCCCTGTCACACTGTGGGTAGTAAGTCATGGCCACAGGCAAGGGGACTAACCAGAGTGAAGAAGAAAAAAAGAGAAAAAGGAAGAACACAGGAGGCCCATGTGCTGGGGAAGGTTAAACTCTCACTGTGGCAACCACAGATTTCAAACCACTAAGCCATGGGGCTTCAGGTAAATGTGCAGAGAAATGGGCTGGAAGATGTAAACTCGGTACAGGCGATACCTGCTGGGAAACTGGGCCGGGGGTCTCCAGAGCTGAGAGCACATTTGGGAACACCTACTGACCTATATTTTTGACTTATCATTATTCTATTTCTATCCTGTGTATGTTTTGCAACATACACAATGTAGTAACAGAGTAGTACCTGTATATAATTTATAAATAAATAAATATATTGGCAGGGTGTATGCACAAACATTTCCTACTGAGGGGGAACACAGTCAAGAGAGCCTGGAGACCACCTAATTAGAATGGTAAAAAAAAAAAAGTCATAAAAGAGCCAACCAACCTCCTTGGGGGCTTGGGGCCTGACCAGGGGCCTCTGCCAGTTGACATAGAGGAAGAATAGTCACCTCTCCTCTACCAAGGCCCCTCTCCCAGGTGTTGTCTAGTGCCTGATGTCCCTTTAAAGGGTGAAATCACTTACATTATGGTTAAACAGAAAAACAAATATTATTATCATGACTACTACTATCTATACCCACATCTAGTCTCTGAGGAGGTCACAGCATAGCAGGAAGCCTTTGTGCCCAGGCCGTCCGTACACAACTGTGGCCACTGAAAGGCAAGTCAGGGACTGGAATCCAGCCTGTACCCTGATCACTAAGCCATGTACCCAGAGATGGATGCATCTGCCCCGAGGAAGGGGTGTCTTTCACTAATTCTCACAAAGGTGCTGTATGGATTAGCAATAGCCTGGCTTTTTATTTTTTATTTTTGTTTTATTTGTATATAATTTTCTATCAATTTTCTTTTTATAAATACAGTTTATTGCTTGTTGTATCTTAGTCTAAAAATGTTTGAGAACCCCTGGAGAATGTGCTCTGTGGTGGGGGTGGCAGAATGGGACTCTGGCTTCAGCAGGTGCATCCTCTCAAAACAGAGCACTCCATGGTTGAGCACTCATAAGTTGAAGATCCTTTTCTTCCCTGTGTCTCAGAGATACCCCAAGGCTATCTGACAAGGCAAGTTGTTCCACACAGAAAGCAAAGAACTAACACCTCCACCCAGCCTGTGTTGAGGCCAGCCTGTTGCCTGGGTGCTGAGATGTGGCCTGTTTCAATGTCTCCATTGGACATAGCCGTCCAGCCACGGAAGGTTCCAGTTCATCTCGCCCGAGACCACGGTGCAATAACGCAAACCCTTTGAAAACAGCAATACGCAGTCACAGATGTCCATACATGTCCGTGCTCACCCTCATTTTCCTGCAAACTCCATGGATTCGTTTACTGGGAAATGTGATGTTTTCCCCCAAAATGTCCTTTCCCTCTTGGAGAGTAATTTTGCTTCCCAGTCGTCAGGTAGCACTGAGAAAGGCAGCAGAGTTGGGCCTCTCTCGAGCTGTCCCTGCAGTACTCCTGGGACCCTCAAGCCTCAGCCTTGGGTCCCTTCATTGATTTGACAAATTCTTTGACTTCTTCTTCCAAGGCCTTGTTCCTCCTCTCAACATCCTCCCGGGAGCGCTCCACGTTGCGGAGGCTGATCTCCAAGGCTGCAAACTTCTTCTTTTCCTTCTCCAGTTCTTCATTGAGCCTCACCACCTTAGCCCAGACATCATAATTTTCCTTCTCAAGGCTAGAGGAAGGAAAGAAAAGAATAAAAGGGCATTAATTCCAGACACTTCCTTCACCCTGGCTCACAACCTCCAGCCTAACATATATATATAGTTGCACCCCCGCAGCACCTTGTACCAGTCCTGTTCAGCGGACACTATGGCAGCCCCATCCGTATTCCAGGCCCCTCACACTTCTGTGCACACGAGTGCCTCCTCATTCTGCTTCGGTGCAGAGCGCAGACCAGCACCCACTCTTATTAAGGGCCTCCTGGGTATCGAGATTTGGAGAAGCAAAGGGAACTATCCTTTGGGGAACAGTGGTCCTGGCAGTCCCACCCTCACTTCTGAATCCCATTCCAGGTGAAAGATCTGCAGGTCTGCGGGATTCCTGAATCCCCAGCTTTTCATTGCTATTGGCCAAAATCCTAATGTAGTTCCAGGTGCCTCCCTGCCAGGCTGGGCAGAATTAACCATTAGAGATGAGTGTACATCTCATATGATACTTTTTAAGGTAAATGATGGAATTTTAGGCCTGTAGGGGAGACTGTGTTATTGGAAATTTGTTTCAGAATTTCATTCTCTGGGTGCTGCCTCCCTTCTCCCCAAATGGCCTGCTCATTTCCCTATGGAGACTTGCACCCCCATTTGGACCTACGCCTTGGGTTCTATCTTCAAGGACTTGGGCCATTTTTTGCAGGTAACGGCCCCTCTTCAGAGCCTTGCCTAACCCTGCCTATCTCTTCTTAAAGCTAAATTGATCTCATTCCTTCTGACACTCTCATTACAAATCTAGTTTTCTTCTCCAAGTTTTCCATACCCCTCTGGCTCGGGGAGAAATCCCAAGTGAGATACTGTGCTAGACCCTGACCACTGGTTCTAGTTTGGCGGGGAGGGGGTAGAATCTGTGGGCTTCGAGCCTGGCATGGGTGGCTTCCCTGACCAGTGGATTCTGTGCCATTCAGGGGTAGCAGCCACCTCTGTGGTCAATAATACTTTTTGTTAGAGTGCCACACAGCCTTCTCTGGGACTGCTTGGCTCACTGCCAAGACGCCACAGAAGCCTTGTAATTCTACAAATGATTGGTTTCAGGTTCTTAGACAAAGGAGCTACATCTTGCTTCTAGACAGCAGCCCTCTGTAGGGAATGCTGGATGAAGGCTCATGGAAGTCTCTCTTTCAGGTATCTGAGTCTTAATGAACCAAGCCCTACCCATAAATAGGAAAGCCTCCCAGATTCACGTTTCACTGCTTCATCACTAATGTTGATGGACTGAAGTTTTCCATGGCTGAACTGAAGTTTTCCCCTATGAAAAAGAATTTGCTACCCAATCATTAGTGTGAAAAAGATTTCAAGAAAATATTTTACCTACCCAACAGAACAAATTGTGTCCAAGTACCTAGAGAATTTGTGTGTGATTGTGGCAATGACTGCCCAACTGGCCTCCCACCTCTGTTTGCCTCCTGCAGCCTGTGCCCAGTAGGAAGCCAGTGGTCCTAGGAAGCATTGAAAGAATTGAAAGAATCCAGAAGCTTCCACGTCACTCAGGTTTTCTGGTGGCTGATGAAACTCTCCCGTGCCCTGGCCTCCTACACTTCGCTGCCGTCATCTCCTACCAGTTACTCTCCCCTGTGCCGGCTGCTCCCACGCGCCCTGTGCAGGCCCCTGCTCGTCCTGCTCCCTTCTCCTGGCCTTGGCCTCGCACTTCTGCTCCGCCCTGCCATGCTCTTCCCCCAGCCGTGCACCTGTTCCCGCATCTCCCTCAGGCCTTTCCTTACAGGCTACCTTCTCAGGGAGGCCTTCCCTGGCCCCCCTACTGGACATCAGAATCCCCTCCCTGAAGTCTCCAGCATCTTGATTCACATTATTTTTCTCCATAGCATTCTCTACCAGCTGATATTATTTATATATATTATTATAATAATTATAATAATATATAATACTATAATATATATAACATATAATATATATTATTATATATAATATAAGCATATATTATATATATATATTTTTTGTCTATCTGTCCTCACTAGAATAAAAGCTCTGTACATGCAGGGACTTTTGTCTCTTTTGTTCAGTGCTATTCCCTAAAACCTGGAGGGGTGCCTGACTCAGAGCAGGGGCTCCAGAAATATTTGCAGAATCAATTAATGACATTTCTATGAAAATTTTTTAAAGTTCCTTTAAATGCATGAAAGCTTACAGAACCATTCTTTGGGAATTGTTGATTAAGCTACTTAAGCTAGATATTTAAATCTTCACAAACATAATCAAATATACAGCATTCACTAATTTAGCCATCTCATCATTCCCTTTACCCATGGTAGGGTTGACTGCTAGAGATTACTGTCTTCCCAAATTGAAGTTTTATAATGTGATTTCTTTGGCAGATGAAAACAATCCCTATTGTTCCTAAAGATGGAAGCCAAGCACTGCTCAGTGCTTCTCTGTATGTGACTTACTTTTTAATCTGTTCCTCATACATTTGCTTCTGTGTTTCTATTTCCTTCCGGAGCTCCTGGACCATCTTCTGCAAAGAATCAAGTTCCTCTTCTCTACAGTTCTTTTCTCCAGGCCCAGTTTCAGAGTTTGGGCTGGCAAGAGTCTCTCTCTTGGAGTCACAGGCCTGGGAAGAAAGTGCACCTGCTTCGTCCCCAGGGGACCCTGGCGAGGCAGGGACATTATCGTAGGTGGAAGTCCGCTGGGAGTCAGCAAAGTGGCGCAAATCTTGAGACATTGCTCTCCTGTGCCCTTCTCCTGCCTTAGACTCGGAAGAAGGCGACCAGAACTCATTTTTAAAGATCTCCACTTTGCTGCTGTTGGCACCTTGAAAAGCTGATGTCAAGAAGCATTTCCGGTTAGGGAGCGTTTGTGTCCTTTTTCGAGATTCCACCTTCCAATCTCCTGGCTTTTCCTTGGGGCCTTTGCTGCTGTCCTCCAAATGTCCATCATTTGGCTGTTGTCCAGTGGGGCTGGTTACGTCTGAGTCACTTGTCTAGAAAAAAAAATGGCCATGGATGTTATAACACATGGGCTCTCCCCCGCCCACATGTAAGACAGGAAATGTTTCCTGGTTGTACACCTATGAAACTCTTAATTAGAAGCTCATCTCTTAATTTATCACGTTAGTTGATTATCTGCATGTCATTTTCCCCAAAAGGATATTGCACTTAAAGGAGTTCACTAAAATCAATTGTTTGTTTATGGTAAAGAATCCTAAACTAGGATTCTTACATAACTTTAGAAGGGGAGATCTTTCTATGACTCAAAATCTGGAAGCCATCAAAGAAAAGTTTGGAAAATTCAATGTACATGAATTCCTGAGACCTAAAAAAATTATAAAGAACAAAGATGAAACAAAGAAACAAATCACCATATGACAAATCAAAAAACAAATGACAAACTGGCAAAAATATTTGCATACATATCACAGACAATAGTGTACCCTCCCTAGTATATAAAGTTCATAAAAACTGAGAAGCAAAAAACCAACAACCAGTATAATTATGGGCAAAGAACAAGATCAGACTGTTCACAGAGGAAAAAAATGCAAGTGGCCCTTGCACATAAGAAAAGATGTTCAGCCTCTCTCATAACATGAGAGACTCAAGTTAAAATCAAAATTACTGAAATGCCAGTTCTCACCTATCAGATGGGCAACCCCCCAGAATCCGACAACACACTCTGTTGATGAAACTGCAGGGAAACAAGTTCTTTCATGCATTGTTTTTGGAAGTATACAATGGCACAAATTCCAAGAATTTTTATCAAAATGACACATTCAAATACATTTACCCTTTGACCCAGCAATTCCTCTTCTGGAAACATATTCCAGAAATACATCTGCCTGAGTACAAAAGGTCTGGTCAAGGTTATTCATTGCAGCCTTGTTTGTAATGTAAAGGACTGAAAACAGCCTGCTCATCTGTAGAGGCTGGTTGAGTAGGTTATGGTATAGCTGCAGAATGGAACACTATACATATACCTGCCAAAACCATTAGGTCATGGGAGGAAGTTGTCTGTGTATTGACATGAAAAAGTCTTCAGTTGTCTGTGTATTGACATGAAAAAGTCTTTTGTTAAGCACAAAAATGCAATATGCAGAGGTAGGGGTGTGTGTATGTATGTATGTATGTGTGTGTGTAGGGAGAAGAAGAGAGAGAGAAATTCTACATTTTGTGTAAAAAGGGAGGTAAATAATTTACATTCATGTCTTCTTATATTTGCATAAAGAACACTGGAAGGACAAATAAGAAACTAACAAAGACAGGGAGGGCTCGGGTGGGTGAGAAAGGGGAGGGAACAGGACCCCTCCATGTATATCTTTTTTATCTTCTTGATTTTTTGAACCATGTGTGTATATTATATATCTTAAAATTAAATTATAAAGAAAAAGAAAAGATAAAGGAGTGAGAGAACACAAGACAGCAAGAGTGAGCCCTATACATAGCGCTGGAAAATCAGGGCTCAAGCTCTCCCTCCAACCTTGCCTGGAGTCAGAAGCACCTGGGCCCGAAGTGAGAACCAGATCTGAGTCCTACTCGAGAACATGCTGCTGCCTTGGGCCAGCTGATCAACATCTCTGAGCCTCAGCTCCTCAATCATAAAATGAGGATGAGAAATTCTGCCCAGCAATGTAATGGTGAGGACCCGAGGAGTGATCTACTTAAACGCCCCGCCCCTGCGCAGTGCCTGTCCGTAACAAACAATAAACAGCAGAAACCAGTTGAATGAGTTTAACGATGGCGATTCTTAAGGTCTGCTGGGATAATCTTATTACATGAAGTATGAGCATGTCAAAATTTTAGTTTAGTTTTAGAGTGTTAGCAAGATGCATTGTGTCCAGACAGACCTCACCTAAGACAAAAATCACAACCATTACCACTATCTACGTTTTTTTTTTTTTTTCATCTTTAACAGTATTATAGGTAAATGATCTATCTGGTCAAGCAGAAATCTTAAATTCATTTCTTGGCCACATATAAAGGTCAAGCTGCTATGTAAGGTTCACACGTTCTTTATAAAAATATTTGTCACTATAAATATATAAATATCTTTGACCTTTGTAAATTATTGCCCTCAAATAGTCTACATTTCGGAAACAGCAGAGTTTTTGGACATTGGGAACGTGAGCTCCAACCCTTCAGTACAAACAAGGGGGCTGACATTGCTGAGACGGCTTATCGGGGAATGAGAAATATTACACAAACACATCGCATACTCTGAGGAAGGAATCACGTTTCACGGGTTAGCGGGAAACCAGTTCTCTCCGGATTTTTACCAGGAATTTTTCAACAACTCTCACCAGAACATTTTCAACATGGTCTATACTTTTTTCTATTGAACTCCCCCAGACTATATTTGAAAAGTTTTCTCTTTCAGAGTGGGCTTCAGGGGGAACCCTCATTGCTCAGTCATTGCGTGAATGGCACACGTCGCTAACCCCCCTCCAGAATGCTAACAGGGACTAGATTTTGAAAGCGGCCAGGCTTTCAAGATGTATTCGAATACGTGTGTACCAGCTGTGCCCACTGCCACTGCACCATCCAAAACTCCCCAAATTGCCACCCCAGAGCAGCTCTTACATGGAATGGCTCAGACTAACGGAAGGCTCTCTGCATCTTACCATGCTACTGAGGCTGTCTGTTCTAGAAATTGGGGGCTCTTCAGTGGCATCCCAGCCCACAGAGCTTCGGGGCACTGGAGGTTTCTTGGGGTCATTTTTCGGGGCAGGGGGTGACAAGGGTGCATCCTTAGACTTGGGAAAGAGGACTTCATGGTCTCTGATCATCATAGTCATCACTCTTTGGATCTGAGGAGTCCCTGAAAGAAGAAGAAAGAGATCTGCAGTTCTGAACCACGGATGAGAGGCAGGTAGTCCTCAAGGGTCTCCACCCAGGAGGTGTCCCCAAACCTGGCTCTAAAACCACATGGCCCAAGGAGGGGCCTCATTTTGTTCATCACAGGACCCTTTTTAATTGCCTGGGGTAGGAGAGTATGATGAAAGGGATGGAATAGAAGAAAGATATGGGAGTGAGACAATAGAGTGAGCTGTTAAGGTTATTTTCAGCCTATAGTCCACTGGACTAGTTTTTGATCTGGAAAGTAGGCAACATAACAGGAGAGAAAATGAAGACATCTTTCTCTCCTGATGTGGTCCCTAATATTACATCTGCTTTCTTATCAGACACACAGCAAATATGTACCAGGCTTACTGCCCTCCCCATGGCAGACGTTAGTCTTCTATACCAGGATTTTTGCCCATTGAGCCAAGACACAGCCTCAGAAGCCTGCTCAACACAGCTTTAGAAAGCAGACTTTCTGTGAACTCACTTATAAAATGAAACCTGTTTGCTCTATCTGGCTAAGGGTATTTAAAAGTGATAAAAGACTAAGAAACACCTGCTAACTGTTTCTCTGTTAGCCTACTGTACCATGTAACCACTGGGCAAATCCTTGACTTCTGCCCTCTGCTGTGATTTGAAAATCGGACATAATTCCTGCCCTGCCTACCTCACAGCGCTATTGCAGGATTCAGATGAGACAGTCAGCTGAAAATGCTTGGCAGACTGCAGAGCAGTGCACAAACTCAGGGGTAGTGTTGTCATTGTTCCTTCCTCTGCACCTGCCTTCACCACAGGACCAGCCATACCTCTCATGATCACAGCAGGGTCTTCGACCTTCGATCTGATGAGATTCACACCAATCACAGTAGCCAGGTTGTCCACGCTCATCTTGTTAACCGCACAGTTCAGCTGGATTTCATGTAGGAACCTGCAGGTAGCCAAGAAACCTCATAGTAGAAAACAGGAAGTTGTCAGGAGGAAGCACTTCAAGGTACCAACAAGCACTCAGGGATGGATCCCAACTCTGTCCTCCCGGTATCAGGAATGGGGCCAGACTGCTCTGCCCACAAGAGTTTAGCTTTGTCCTGAAACACCCAAGGCCAAGACAGAAGGAGAAACCAGGAGGGGCCTGCACAGCTGCTGGGGGCAAGGTGGGGACTCACACAAGCAGGAGGCAGAATCCAGTTCCGGGAGCCAAGAGGACACCGGAAGGACCAAAGTGGATATTTGGCTACCCCCTTGTCTTGCCTTTGTAGACGTGTCTCCCAGCTGTCATTACCCATCCCACCAAGTCTCCAGGAGGAAAACTTTATTGGTAAGAAGGTGTCAGAGACAAGGAATCCATGGTGCCTCCTGGCTCTCATCCTCTGATTAGAGCACCAAGCATCACTAATTCTCAGCAGGTGCTCAATAACTAACACTGAATTTTTACTACAATCCTACCCATTTGAGGCAAGATGCTCTTAGATTCACTGCAAACAACAACAAAATCTGAACAGATCAGTAGGGAACTTCTAAATACTTTCCCAAAATCCAATTTTAAATGAATAGATTGAAGCAACATAAAATTCCAAATACTGAAAAATTATTAAATGGTGATGTGTCCAAATGATGAAACATTATAGTGCCATTTATAATTCTATTTTATAACATAGGAAATGCTTTCAATATAACATTAAACCAAAAAAGGCAGGATATGATCCCTTATATATGTAGTATAAAATTCATTTTGGTATAAAAAAATTGCTCTCATATTTATACTGATGAATGAAAAGCTCTATCACAGAAAGAAAATATCCAGAAGGGGAAATGCCTGAATGTTGATAATGATTATTGCTGGATGAGGGAATTGTAGGTATTGTAGGTAATTTTTATTTTTTATTTACAGTTTGCTGTATCTTTCTGGTTTCTAAATCAAGTATCACCTTTATAATCTGGAAATTATGACAAATTATTTTTGAAAAATAAAAGACAAAATTCAGGTTTGTCTGGAATGAAGATCCGGATTCCCAGCCCTGCCAGACTGGGGTCCACCCACATCCTGATGTTGCCATGAGAAAGTCAGAGCAGGGCCTCAGAATGGGCCGAAGGAAGATGAAAAGGGTGGCCCAGAAGGAATATCTTCCAGGCACTAAATTATGGTCTAGAGTCAGGAAGATGAGCGATAAGTCTAGAAACATTATGAGGATTCTGGGTTCTCCTGCATGTCCCAGGCCTCTGGGCATCACTGGGGCAGGGCTGAAGGAGGGAGCATGTTCGTTTTGTGTGCAAATCAGGTTCTCAGGGATCCTTGAAATGTCTTGTGGAAACAGGAAGCTACCTCAGTGCTACGTGAATAGAGCTGATCTTCCAGCTTCTGCTGGACCAGAATCTCTGAGTTCACAGAGATGGTCCCTCCTCTTCTAACCAGGGCCTCTTTCTGAGGCAGTGAAAAGCTGTAGCGTTGAAGCCAGGGACTCTCACCTGCAGATGTAGCTCAGGAGACTGTAGTTGTCACGAGGAAGGACGGAGAGCTGCTTCATCAACTCCTGCTGAGCCTGGGAAGAGATTTTTAACACTAGTAAATGAGCCTGCCTGCTTGCCAGCTAGGAGACCCTGCAACAGAATTGGTGTATCCGTGCAGAAATAACGCTTTAGCAGTCACTCCTGGTCCTGTAGTTTTGTGGGTTTAAAGACAAAATTTATTTGGAAATAACTATAAATTCTCAGAAAACTGTAAAGTAATAGCACAGACAGGGTCATAGTTTTTGGTAAAGTTTATTTTTTATTTGTTTTTAATTATGCCACCCCACCCCACTTCTGACCTCAAGCTACTACTCTAAGGCAAGGACTATTTGACAACTCATACACGAATTGTTTGCTTAATGAATGCTTGAGATGTAACAATCCAATAAAGAATTGGACCATAATCAAATATCTCAGACTCACTTTAATACTAGCAATAAAAATAGAATTCTTCTTTTTTATTTTTTATTTATTTTGAGACAGGGTTTTGCTCTGTTGTGTGGGAAAGAATGCAGTGGTGTCATCATAGCTCACAGCAACCTCAAACTCCCAAGCTCAAGTGATCTTCCTCCCTCAGCCTCCCGGGTAGCTGGGACTACAGGTGTGCGCCATCATGCCTGGCTAATTTTTCTATTTTTAGTAGAGACAGGGTCTCGCTCTTGCTGGTTTCCAACTCAAGCAATCCTTGCCTCAAGCAATCCTTCCGCCTCAGCCTCCCAAGTGCTAGGATTACAAGCGTGAGCCAGGGGGTCTGGCCGGAGGAAGTGCGGAAGTTCAGAGGTGGAGTCTTATGGTCAGAACAGCATCTTGGTGCCAGCACTTCCTTTACTTTCCCTAGAGCTGAGGGGTGACCTGCTATAATATCTTAAACACTCGTCCTTTTAGCTGATTTTAAAAATTTCTTCCATAAATTTTTATTACTTTAACAAAGGCAAGCTGATACACTTTGTGTAAATTGACTTTTCATATCCCCTTCTCCCTTCTCAACAAATTAATAAATCATGTACAAAATAGCCTACATCAGATCATGCAATCGACTTTTTGTTTGGAAAATAGCTATAATAGCTGTAGCATAGCTGCGTTGTCATTGTTCCCTTCCTTTCCTACTTTTGGACAAAATTTCTTCATTCATTTTTAAAATGAATATTCTGGGGAGCAGAACGTATAACAAATTCTTAAATATAGAAGAGAATAAACTTCCCTTTATACCAATATTTTTTAAAAGTCACTCACCTGTGTCATACTCCTTGGTCCTCAAAACGATCCTGGGCATAGCTGATATTATTAAGAAAATTCTCTAAGTTTGTGCTGTTCAATGCAGGAGCTACTTGCCACATATGACTATTTAAATTTAAATAAATTAAAATAAAATTAAGAATTCAGCTCCTCAGGTGCACTAGCTACATTTCAAGTACCAAACAGCCATCTGTGGCTGGTGGTTACCACACTGGACATGAAGGTAGAAAGTTCTATTGGCCTAAGTAAATAAATGGAATTTCCTAGAAGATGCATAATTTGCCTAATGGCAAAATCCAAGTTAAATCTAGTTCTTGGGCATAGGTTTTCTCTGTGTGCCACTTTGCCAGAAAGAGCTTTTAATATAGTTGTGATAAAAACCAACCTACTTAAGAGGGTTAGATGCCCCCATATTAGCAGTGTAACACAAATGTATTCATGGGTCATTTAATTTTGAAAATCTTAGTTAAAAACTATGGAAGTTTTATTGTTGTTAGTTGATTTTTATCAGTTTCTTTTTTTGGTTAGTTGGTTTATCATCATGACTCCAGTGTGGTGACTGTTGACCATAAGGCTCCTCTAGAAACAATTTACATATGATCAAAAACCCTGCTGGTGAACTTGTTTACTCTCATAAGCAGGACATTGCAGAGGGCGATCACAGACACTACAGACCGAAAAGGACAAAGAAAATCTCCCCATCCTTCCTTTTCCCGGCACATGCATTCCTTGAATGACACACCCGACACTCATGGCCACTGTAGAGCTTGGACAATGTAATCTTGCACCTGCCATCCAGTTTGGTCAGCCTGGCTTTGCATCCTGGTAGGTCTCCACAAGGTCATAATGCTTGGAACCCTTCTCAGAAGTATCCTTCTTTTCTTACTATGTTTAATGTGACTCATGGGTATTTGATTATGGTCCAAATTTTTATTGAATTCTTAGATTCCATGAAAGCTATGGTTTGCCAGTCACCACGACTGGCTTCATTTGCCTTTTGTTGCTGATGAAGGAAGTTTCAGTTTGACAAAGTATCTCACCAAAAGGTATGGGGCACCTTGACCTCCTGTTGCCTACCAGAATAGTGTTCAGAAAACCAATCACTTGGTTTTGCTAACGCTGATGAGATACATACCTTTGCCTCGTCTGCATTTGTGAGCTGCCCGCAGAGCAGGAACCCTTCGTACTGGCTCCAGGGAACCACTGGCTCCGGGAGGTCTCGGAGGTAGAGCTTCAACAGGGAGGCCACGGTGTGCACATCTGTGTCTCTGGAAGAAAATAAGCCACGCTTTTCAAAAGGGAAACTCTAAACTTTCTCCGCTTCCACTCGGGTGCTCCAACGAGCAGAACCATAAATTACACAGAGGAGTTTTCAGAGGAGACGAGTCTATAAAGAAGAATCATCAAAACATTTTTGCTAATTCCCCCTTTTGGAATAACAACCCTGAACACTTTTTTCTCTATCTCTTCCACCCAACTACCTCAAAGGTAAGTTCAAGGTCCACTTTTTAATTAAACCTCCTTTACTTATTTTAGTCTTTATTACTTTCTTCTTTCTTCAACTCACTTAGTGTCTCACAATTAGCACCGTCTAATTAGTCCCTAATTTTGCATGTGTTAACTCCTTTATGTCCTTGGTCCATTGATCTCTTTAGTCTCCCAGAGTGTTTAAAATAGTTCTGGGATTTATTCATATATTTACTCAATAACTCATTCAACCAATAAGCATTGAGAGAGCCTACTAGGTGCAAGATACTTTGCCAAGCACTGGGACTTCAGTAGCCAACCCGAGGGACACACAGGACTCCTGGCCTCACTGAGCCACAGAGCTGTGAGGATTCAAGTGTTACCAGGTCTAGACAATCCGGGAATCTGGGTTTCAGCAAGGAAGAACATAGAGTAGGCTGGGCAGATATGCCTCCTGGTCCTGGGAGGGAAAGGAGGGGTGGATTTGAACAGGAGGAGGAGAAGAGAGGCTCTTAAGACAACAGAAGCAAGAACTCCGGGCCTTGATTGAAAGCTCTGCCTTAGCACTTTGTGTACATTTTTGTTTTGCTTGTGCTTTTGACAGCCAGTTGTTGGAGCTGTCATCTGAAAAGTCTCCCCCTTTGCAGCCTGGGGACTCTCTACTTCAAAAGGAGAAACGGCTGGCACAGAGTCCTGTCTGTGCTCCACGGCTGCCCTCAGGAAATCTAGGGTGGGGGCCATTCACAACATGGGGATTCTAGAAAATCCTTCCCTGCTGAGTCACTATCTAAAAATACCCCCAGGCAAAGCCAGGCTGGGAAAAGTACTCATGTCAAAATATGATGAGAATTTCCCAAGGAAGTGGCAGAAAAACGATCAGCTTGACGATTTGCAGGAGTGGCATCTTTCTGAAGTCCCCGCATGGCAGTCCATCCAGTTGTCTCTATCAGAATCCTGGGACTCCCGTTTGATCAGGGCCTCTCCTTCACACTGCACCCAATCAGTCTTCCAAATCCCCTCAATTCTATCATCTCAAAGTCGGGTGGAACCTTGGAAGCCTCTCCCTCTTGTCACTGCCCTGTCTCAGAAGGTCATTGTCCTTGGCCAGGACTCCGCCCAGCCTGCCCCGCCTCCTGTCCCGTCTATTCACCAATGCACTGCCCGGTGCAGGGCAGGCCCCTACACTCAGAGCACACCCAGAGAATGAATCCAGAAAATGAATTTGAAATGAGGACAAATAGCATAAATTATAAGTCAAGAAACAGAATCTTTTGAAGAGAAGCAACCACAATAAAAAGAAGACAACTAGACCGTGTAATGAGGATAAATTAAAACAGCAAAAATATCTAACATTAGAAAAGAGGCAGGGTTACAACCACAGATGTAGTATGGACACTTCAAAGTCATAATAAAAGAACACAATTAGCTCTATAAATCATCTTATGACACTGAAACCTACAAAAAGCTTCCCAATTCATTTTATAAAAGATAATGCTGATCAATTGTGTCCATGAGGCCTGGCTAACTCCTCATTCTTGTTTATTGGGTCTCTGCTTAAATGTCATTTTCTTGGGGACATCCCCAAATCCACCAGACCATGTCAAAACCCCCGTTCTAAGTTGTCATAGTGCTATGTTTCATTTTTAGTACTTTACATAATGGAACTTAATACAATTATTTCTGTAAAGTTTTGTTTTAATGTTCGTGTCCCTGTACTAGAGTCGACCCAGATGCCAATTTTATGGTCTAAGTTTCCAGCATTTTTGTTTCTGAGTTTGCTGTTCCTCCAACCCAACGGAACATCTTTAAATGATTTTTTTTTTTTAATCAAGGGCTAAGAGCAAGTCAGGACCCAGATGGCTTCTGAGCTCCACAGCTGATGCACCAGAGGTTACCCAGGGCCCCTCAAATGCTCTGCCAGCCCTTCCCTGGGACACTGATGCTTGCAATGTGGCATGTCTGTAAGTCCATTTCTCACAGAAATATAGGTGTGGGAAGTATGGTGACTTTGTGGCCAGGCAGTATCCATCCTAGTAGACAAGGAGATTTGAAAATTCATATTTATATATTTAATATGATATTTATATAATTTTATATAAATTATATTTATATAATTTAATATTTAATGATACCAGATACACCTGCACTAAAATCTCATCAAACAAGAGCTCCTTTGTTTTCCTTTATTCTAAGGAAGCAACAAGGGGATCTTGGGGTGGAACCGTGCATGTGACTAGCATGGAGGGTCTGGGGAATGCCCACAGGTGTAATGTCAGGGCACCAGGAAGGAGCTCCTTGTTTTCCCAAATCCCCTTCTTCCACTCACTGACTTCCAGAATTTCTTTTACAGGAGCCAAAAAATCTATAACCACAGTAAAGGTTTATGAAGACAAAACCCAAGAGAGGTCAACAAAACTGGCAAATTAACTCTGAAGTGAAAGTGACCAGCGTTAGATGATTTCCTGAGAGTGAGTCTAGCTTGGGGGTGGGAGGGGAAGAGATCTGCCTTGAGACTGCATCACCTGAATTGTGTGTGGGGAGGTGAGAGGTGGGGGAGAGTCGCAGGGAGTGGGCAAGGGCAGAAGAAGGGGAAGGGGAGGGTTTTTGGAGTCATGAGCGGCCCAGGATGAGAAGACCTTCGGCCTACTCTTCAGGGCCCAGGAACAGGCTGCCTGACCCTAGGAGAGTTGCTTAATCTTTCCAAGCCTGCTTCATCACCTGTAGAATGGCAAGAACCCTGTTCTCCAGGTTTGTCTTGAGGGTCAAACCAGAAATGTGTATGAAAGTCATTTCAAAATTCTGTAATTCAATGCGATATTAGGCATTCATATCCCAACACAGAAGACAAAGAAATGGAAAGCTGGGCATTGGGAAATGGAGTGGAAAGTTGGGCTTGCTGACTCTACTGTCATGCCTGGGGAAAGGCCTGTGGGATGCTCTGTCCTGATAATCTACGGGTGGAAAAGAAGTTTCTCTTAAATCTGAGACATGCTCTTAGGGGACGCCTTGGCTTCTAAATACGTTCAAATGCAACTAAGTAACAAGAATCAAATAAGAAACAGTCACACCTCCCAAATCAGATTTGTTCTCTCAAGTGTCATGTGAACCTAAGACTCAGCTGTGGGTGGACCCTGAAGAGCCCCAGGTGACCCTTCCTATTTCTGTGTAAGCTCTACCCCTCAGTTCTAAGGATGAAGATGTCATGACAAGGTGTGGTAACTCTCCTCTTTTCAGCCCCCAATTTACAGGAATCAAAGACTCCCACCACACCCATGCTGACTTTATAGGTGTGTAAGCTAAGGCCTAAGGCAGTGGTTTGGAAAATCCCAGCAATCACCTCTGCTCCTTTTGGCACACTGTTTGCATGGCTTTAGCCTGTATCTTTTGATCAAGTCAAAGCTAATTAAAAGCATAAGAATAAAACTGAATATAAAGGTGGTGAGCATAATGGAACAGGTGCCTGATAATAAAATGCAATTTATGATGCTCTTTAAAGATCCCTAAATTTGTTGCCCATAACCTGGTATAGTTCCAACTCTACAACCCTTGATTCCCTAGCAGACCCTAGGGTGCTAAAGGGCAGGAAAAACACACATATAGCAGCCCACACTAAGACTGGCTGTGAGCACAGAGAGAAACAGACGGATCTGAGAGGTGCTTCAGGGGAAGAATGGGCAGCGTTGGTGATTAGAGCTGGAGGTGAGGGAGAGACCACACAAGCATGATGCTTAGGTCTTCCCAATTTTCCCAGAATCAGCCCTACCCCTTTGGCCTAAATAAGCTCTGAAGAATTTCAACTTTTGGAAAATGGATAGAGTTCAGGCCCATCTTACTAAATCTTGGTAATTTGGAAAGAACAGTCGGTCTTATGCCAGCAGGACAAGCACACACAGGCAACCTGGGTGAACATTGCACAACAGGCAGGGGGTGCACACTGGGGATTGTGCTAGCAGAGCACAGCCTCAGCTGAGTGCCTGGAGGAGGCTGGTGGGGAAGGGATGGTGGGAAGAAATGTTACCACACCTCATATGCCCCAGATAGGGCTGGGCAACCTCCACAGAGAAGACTTGGGGACGCTAGGCTGCCAAGATATCAGTATGTGCTCCCTCCAAAAGGGTTCAGAACTGAGTCAGAATCACACAGTACTGTGGTCTCAGAAATTAATGAGAAGTTATGGTTCTGGCCATTTCTGGAACCCCAAGGAAGACCACTGGTGCCCTTGGACTTGATCTGGTGCGTTCTCCACCACACCAAATGTTCGTATGGCCAGCTCAGCACTTCCATGTTCCTCATCTGCTCTGAAGGGTGGGCCTTAGGCCCGATGCCATCTTTTGTACATCCCCTTCCCGCACATGCTAAACCTCACCCGAATTTCCCCAACAAGGCTCTAGTTTTGGTTCACACCATCTATCTTCTAACTGTGGTCCAGGCTCCCAGATTCAGAAGTATGAGCAAAACAAAAGCTCTTTCTGTTGCAAGCCAGGGCTCTCAGAAGTGTCTGTGCAAGTCCCGTAGCTCAGCTACAGTGGAGAGGTCCTCTTGCCCAAGCCAGGCAGAGAGGAAGGCACAGGCAGGACCTTGCAGGCGAGGACAGCATACCTGTCGAAGGAGGGCCGCTCCCCGGCATCAAAAGCATCTCTCAGCTGCTTCACGAGGTTGTCCTGCCCAGGCAGTCGGAAGATGCCCTCTTCATTCAGGCCGTGCTCAAGGATGAACTCTGCACACTTCTCTACCAGGATGGGCACCAGATGAGGGCCAAATTTCTGCTCGTAGGCCACAGTCTCATCCAAGCGCTGGCCAAACACGGCTGGGAAGAGGAGACACAGGACCCGCCCGTCATTCTCACCTTCCTTGGATGAACTGAGGGGTCAAAGGGTTTGCCTATTTCTGGGTTTGCTGTGTCACCTGTAACTTCAAAGGTTTTAGTGCAATAATACGAAACAAAATATGGGTGACAAGTCACTCATAATATTTCCTGGGGCCATAAACTTGGGGCAGTCTTTGTCAGTCTTTTTCTATTGACCCACTGTTTGTACATATTTAAAATAACAGTTGGCTTTTACTGAGTACTTTTGTGCTAGGAATTGTGCACTTTTTCTCTTTAATCTGGACAGCAACCCCACGAGGCCATAGTAACTTTATACCCACCTTACTGTTAAAGACACTGAGCCTCAGAAACCCTGGGGAACTTGCCACAGTCAGGCAGCTTAGGGCCTGGCCCAGTCGGAATCTAAGCCCAGCATTAAACAAACTCCTGAGAATGTGCATTTAACCACAGCAGCAAGCAGGCTGCTTTGAATTCTGCTTGTGTCCAGGAGCATTAAGGCATAATACAGTACACAGTCCCCCCTTATCCGAGGGCTTGCTGTACATAGTTTCAGTTACCCACAGTCAACCATGGTCTGAAAATATTACATGGAAATTTCCAGAAATAAATAATTCATAGGTTTTAAATTACATGCCATGCTGAGTAGCATGATAAAATCTCACACCATCCCACTCTGGCCCACCTGGGACGTGAATCATCCCTTTGTCTAGAGTATCCACTGCCTGCCTGGTAGTCACTTTGTAGCTGTCTTGGTTACAAGAGTGAACTAACTGTATATACCGGGTTCAGTACTACGTATGGGTTTGGTACTACATACGGCTTCAAGCATCCTCTGGAGTCTTGGAATGTATCTGCACCCCCATACGGGGAACTGCTGTAGTCTATCACATGGATGTCTCATGCTGTGTTGAACCACTGTCATATTTTAAATAATTTAGGTTGTTTATTATGTTCTAATCATAAACATTGCCACAGCAAACATGTCCATTCGTCTAGCAGAGTTCCTGGAATTTATATAGTACAATACATAATTTCTAATTAATTGCCTAATTAATTAACATTTGAATGGGTGAACATAGACGTTTCGTTCTTTTGCACTATTTCCTTAGGACAAAATCCCACATGCAGGATTACTGGGTCAAGTCGTTTGAACAATTTTGTGACTCAATGGTATGCAAATTGCTTTCCAAAAATACTTTCCCAAATTACGCTGCCTCCAGCAAAGCAAGTGTGGACCAGCTCCACCCCAGCCCCAACAGCATTGGCTCTATAGCTCCCCACCCCGGCAGTGTAACAGGACTAGTTTATAGATCAGGGCAATCATTGCCTACCCATGCTCCCACCCAGCCCTTGGTGTCTGGGTTCAAAGACAGGCCGTGGCCTCAGGCCTGTCCTGCCTGGCTTTCCCTCTGTCACAATCAGGGCCCTGCTGCATCCTGCACGTCAGTTCCAAGGACACTGGTCTGCAAAGTCCCTTTCTCCCCATGATTCTCCCTTACTTCCAGTCTCTTAACCAGGATTTCTTCTGTAAAGAGCCGTACCAGCCTCTAGAGTCTTCTGCATCCTCTCCACTTCCATCCACTGCGTGGGCCCAGGCTGGCCTCCTCTCTCACCTGTAACTGCTGTAGTCTCTTCTCTCAACCTGTTCAAACCCTCCCTGTGACTCACCTTTCTAAACCACTGCTCTCCCTGAGCACCTTTCCCCTGGTTTTCAACAATCATCCACTTCTTCCCCAGTTGCCATTGAGATGTTTTTCATATTGCCCCTCAAAGCCCCGCGAGTTCCTCAGAGCCCTCTCCATCATCATACTTGGTGCTGGGAGGTGAGGGTCTTGGATCTAGGAGAGCTGCGTAGGTGGGCCTCCGTACTCCCTAACCAGACCTGCTGGGCTGTTATCTGTTTCACTGTTGCATTGAAATGAGACTGTGGATTAAATAGTTTTGTGGCTGAAGTTTGAGAACCAGGGCTGGCATTCCCCAGGTTGGCAATGAGCCTGGCACCCACCTGCCTTTCTGGCCTGACATCCTGCCGTGGCCCCAAAGGCACCATGCCCTCATGTTTCTAAAACACCGTGCTCTGCACTCTCCATGCCCTCCGACAGTCTGTTCAGTCTATTGCCTCCCTCCCCATCTGTTGGAATTCTCTGTGTCCCCTTGGCCCTCTCAAATATCATCAGCTCGCCATGCCTCCCCTGACCCCCAGATGGACAGACTACATGTCTGTGCACCCACATGCCTTCTCCAATATTCCAATCCCTTGCCACACTGTGCCATAATGATTTGTATGCACCTGTGTCCCTGCATGATCCTGGGAACAGGAGGAGGAGCTCTTTTCATCCCCGTTGTTTAGCACAATGCCTGGCACAAGGTAGACAGTCAATTAATGAATTTGTCTTTCAGCAAATATTTTCCATGACTTCTGGTTATTTTGGCATTTCTTTAGTTTAAACACTGGTAGGGGTCAGCTCAGTAAATGAATTCAGCTTCACGCCAACATTTACCCAGTGCCCTGCCAAGTGCCAGCAGCAGGCCCCATGGAACGGGCTGGACAGAAAAGGGACATGGAAGACACGGTCCTTGGTCTCAATGAACTTGCCATCAAGTTATGAAAATAAAAGCGCCACACACAAAAAATGTCGAGAAGCAACTAGAAAATGCCAATAACCATATAGAACCAGGTTTCTATTTGTCTGCAAAAGGAGCTGGGTAGATATTTTCAACAAATTGGTAGGACATAATGGAAGTGATCTGGCTGAAAACATAAGCAACATGGCATTTGGAAAATCCCCTTTGTGGGTCCAGGGAGAGGCCCCTCAAACAGAGAGGTGGATGAAACTTGGGCCCCAGGCGCCTGCTGGATCCTGGTGGGGAAAGACAGCCCAGACACATTGTGAGGATGTGCACAGAGAAGTTGGGATTTTCAAATGTGAGCTCCATGTCCGAAGGCCCAAGGCTGATGTTCCATCTTGTAGGTGATTTGGAACCGAGTTCTTCTTACACTGCTCTGTGTGGCTAGTCCTCTTCTCATTAAGGTTATCAACCTTGTCCTGCATTCATCCTTTTCCTCCCATGTGCCACACGCCGTCCTTTCCATGTCAATTTCGCCAGGATGCTCATTCCCTGCACTCTTTCCCTCCAACATCCCCATGCTGCCAGTTCCCACGGCCCTCTACATGCCTTCAGCACGCCTCTGAGGGCTGCGAGGGAACATGCACAACCACATCATGGAAATGCATCATTACAGCCTTCGCAAGAGCTTGGCTCCAAATCTTCACCACCCTCCTGAACCCAACCGGGCTCTCCCTTCCTGTCTCAGTGAGTGACCTGGGCTCCTCTTTCTCCTATGTCCCCAAATGGAGCTGGAGATGCATAACCACCGCCCCCCACCTCCACTGCCAGCCCTGCCTGTCCCATCCCTCCTCCTCTGCCTATGTACCCGTCCTATCTCAGAGGAGAAAAGGGGCCCTGGCTTTCCTCTGGGAGGATGCTTTCCTGAACTGTGGGTTCCATCCCCTCCACCTCTCCCAGGACTTATTTTTCTCTTTGTTTCTTAAATTTTTCTCTTTCAACTGAAAGACCCCATGTGAATTTATATCTTTGCCAATTTATGAAAGAAAAATCTCCCACTGCAGCTCTCATTTAAACGACCAATATTTGCCTTTTTTCTCTTCACCGGTGTACTGTAGAAAATGTGCCTACTCCTAAAATGTCATCCACCCTCACAGCGTCCACTTTTCACTCACGTTCCAGCCTCTCAACCACCGCAATCTGGTTTCTTTAGCCTGCACCTCTCCTCTGAATCTGCTCACGAAGATTTCTGGTGCTCTCCTAATGCTCATTCCACACCCTGCTTACTGGTCTTCTCTGACGGCTCTGATGGTGCTGCTTCTCCTTCCTCCTCAAGACTTTCTCCCTGCATGGACACAAAGCCGTCTATTCTCATTTTGTCCTGTCTCCCTGACGGTGCCTTTCAGTCTCCTTCACTGTACTCTGTCCCCCACCTGCTCCTTCGGCATCATTCCCTGGGACTCCAACCCAGACTTCCTTTCCTCTACTCCAGGCATTCTCCTTGGGAATGTTCATATGATTCCACACATTTGGATATCACCTAGAAACTGATAACTCATTGATCTGCATATAAGGTCAAGGTCTCTCTCCCCTCCTCCTCCATTCTATTCCTATAAATTCAACAACTAATGGCAATTCTCCCAGTATCTTCTCTAATTTCACTCTCACCCCACCCCTAAATCACTGCTCCTTCCTCGCAAGCAATAGCATTCAGACAATGAGTTGCTCCCCTAGGCACTGAGAATACAAAGCCATTAACACAAGGTACCTGCACACAACTAATCCAGTTAGCACAGTTGTGAGCCTGAGAATTACCCGCAACAGCTTCTCTCCCTAAGAATGGATTGGAACATTCTAAACATGCTTTACATCAGCTCTCTATCCTCACCTCTGCTGTCTATACTATTGTCATGGCTTCTTTTGCAACCCTGTTTCTTGCAAATTCCTTCCGCCAGAATTCATAAAATCATGCAGAAAACGTAGACGGAGCATCTGCTGTGGGCCAGGCTCTTTGGTGGCTGGAGAATATGATGGAAAGAATGAAAAATGGTCTTTGCTCTTAAAAACTCTCAAGCTAATGCCCTTCCTCCTACTCCCCATGTGGAAACCCAATGTTTCTGAATTTAGATGTCTCCAGAGGGAATTGGTCACTGTCGTCTCCATGCCCATAGAGCTCCCCATGCTCACCTCTGTTTTACCACTTTTCATGTAGCTTTATGATGATTCATCGAAACATCCCTCTCTTCCACTGGACTGTGGACTCCTCAAAGGCAGACAGCCTGTCTGCCTCACCATCTATTTTCATCTCCTGGCACAGAGCCTGGCACATGATGGACCGGCCATCACAGAGCTGTCACTACCTGCTGTCTCCTAGTCCTCCCCTCCTCTGCCCCTCCTCTCTGCTCAGCACTTCTCCAAACCTGCTCTTGTCAAGGAGATCCATGGCCTTTACATTTTAAAATTTCAGTCTTCATCTTAGCTGCTCTACCAGCAGCATGCGACACAGAGAACTCCCTTCTTTTCTGAGGGGGGTTTCTTGCTCACATGGCTTCTGACCCACCATTCTCTCAGTTCTCCATTTATCTCATTAGTTGCTTCTACTTAGCCCCTGATGATTCTTCCTCTTCTTACTATGCTCAAAATTTTGGGGGGTTCCAGGGCCTTCCTTCTTCATCTGCACATACTTTCTCATAATCTCATGGCCTTAAATATCACCCATATGATGAAGACTCTGAACTTTACATCTCCAGCCTAATCATCAGTCACAGCTGTTCCCTCCAACAAGCGCTAACCACTGCATGCTCTGGAGGCATTAGGACCAACAGCGTCCCTCCCTTCTTACATGAGAGAAAGAGCATCCTTTTCATTAGCATGTCTAGGTCAGGTTTTTTTGCTCTTCATCTAGATCACATATGAGGAGTCCAAAACATCCCTGCAACTTCAAATACCTAATCCTGAGTTCTGCTGATCTCTGACCTCTGGGTCCTTATTACCACTCCTTTGATTCTGGAGCGACATGAAAAAGCCTAGATGTGGAGAAAGAGATGAAAAGAGAAATCCCAAGGAAACTAGGGACGGGGACCAGTGAAGGAAGAAGACTGGGACTGGAGTTACTCAAAGAACACTTTCCGTCCGAATGACAAGGGGCAAATCTAGGCTCCCTGCTGTGCCATGCCCTCCTAGGTTGCACCCACTCCTTCAGGGAACTGGGGCCAATGGCTCTTTCTACCCGTAGGCAGCAGGATGGGGTCTAATCAACTCCATCGCTTGGAACTCATCACACCTTAGGCCAGTCACCATTAAAGCATTTCCATCTTAATAGGTCTAAATTTTAATTAATTATAATTATTATATATAATATAATTATTATAATGTAATTTAATTATAACATATAATATAATTATTATAATTTAATTGTATAATTATAACTATTAACCAATTTAATTAATGAAGTTAATTTTATGCTGAGAACTGACCTAGACTCTTTCACATGTGCTATCTTGTTTAGTCCTCATGAGGACCCTACAAAGTAGATACTATTGTTCCATTTTACAGGTGAGAAAACTGAGACTATAACTGGGAATTTGTCCAAGGTCACATTTACCCCATGATTCTATATTCAGTGCTCTAATTTCTTTTGTTTAAAGTCAATGAAATAAAATTTCAGATAGCATCAAGTCTCAAGGTGAGGGACTAAGGGGTGGGGGCTGTTGGTGCTTCTTCCACAGTCCTCGCATGCCAGCCCATGCCATCCCTACCTCCCCTCCTACCACGGTCCACCTGTTCTTCTCCAGCCCCCAGACCTAACGCTCTGGACACAAGCCCCATCCTGAACAACAACAGAAGATCTCACTTCCAGACTGGGTAACTGCCTGGCTCTGCTCACCAACCGTCCTGCACCCTTCATCCCACAAGTCCCCTCCCTAGATTGGCTAGAAAACCCCAGGACTCGATTGGTTTGGGGAAGTGAAAATGGAAGGCTCAGCTGTCACCTCCTTCCCCTTCTTGCTCCTCCTTAGTCATCACTCAAACACCCCTGGGATCAGAACAAGAGCCCCTCCCCACTCCGCCTCCAGCCCAGCCCAGGTGCTCCCCTCCACCAGCCCAGCACTGCTACCTGCCTCCCAGGGGATCGGTTCCAGAAGCGCCCCCATCCCTGACAAGAGAGGGAAGAGCAGCTGGGAAAAGTGTCTTTTAGTAGAAGAATTGAAAAAATAGGGAAGAAATACCTTTCTTTTGGAGCTTGGGAGTTTTCCTCCTGAAATCCCAGCAGAGGAGCAGTGCCAGGGCAGGAAAGCCGCAGCCCAGCTCCCACCGCGGCATCCTGGGGAGATGAGGCATGGCGGGGCGAGGACGCACCGCCTCCCGCCAGCCAGTCTCAGACCTTCCCTCCTCCCCAGGCCCTCTTCTCTCGCTTCCAGATCAGCACATGCTGTGAATACCGCTCAGGTTCTGACTCCAGAGCGGAAACCATGGGATCTGTCGGCACCTGCCCTGGCCCTCCCGGGCCTCCTTCCCGTGCCACGTCCCCTCCCCACTCACCTTTACACACAGAGCTCCTGGCTTTTAAAGAGTGAACATAAAGCTGTCAGGGTTGGCAATAAAAATAAGTGCCTCCTTTTACTTAGCAGCTAATTGTCAACTGCCATTCAGAGGATAGATACCTTGGAGGTGGGTTAAAAAAAAAAATCCCACACGCAAGCCCTCACCAGCACTGCTCCATATATCAAAGTGTCTGGCAGGAACACAGAATTTCACTTAGTGTTTATGAAGTCAGCCCACCCTCCCTTGGAAATGCTTTCAAAGCTGCACGTGGTTCAGCCGGGGCCTTTAGAGATAATGATCTTGGAGGTGGGTTGTGGGGTAGACTGAGACCATTTCCCCCTCCCGTTGAGAAGATTTAGCAAACAGCACCGCTACTCTACCAGAGGGACCCAGGAGAAGTGAAATGAACTCTCAGCATCACAGGGGGACAAGCAAGAGCAGGGTTGTCAGGAAGGGCCCGGGGCAGTCGCACGCTGCCAACACAGAGCTCAGCTCTCCATTCATTCAGAGGCAGGAATCTCAGACTCATCTTTGATGCCACACTCTCTCTCCACATTGAATTCACTCCCACATCCTGGCAATGGCACCAAAACGTTGTGCAAAGCTGTTTACTTCTCTCCATCTCCACTGCCAGCACCGTATCCCACCCACCCTCCCTCCCTCCTCTGTTGCCTGGGTGACAGCTTGAGTTTCATGCCTGGTCTCCTGCCTTCACTCAGATCTGCTACCTCCAGCCCAATCCATTCTCCACCCAGCAACGAGAATGATCTTCTAAATATAATATGATTTTATCACCTTTCTTGAAACCCTCAAATGGCCACCTACTGGTGTTACAATGAAGACCAACATCCTCAACAAAGCTGCGTCTACGGTCGCCACCCTCCCCTCGCTCTGGAGTCTATTGTTCTTTCTGTGACAGGACCTTTGCACAAGCTGTGTCCTCTAACTGAGACACCATTCCTTTCCCCCCTTCTCTGTCTAGGTAGCTTCTGCTGACCCTTCAGAGCGAGGCTTCATTACCACTAATTCAGGGAAGCCTTCCTTGACCTTGACAAAGACATTTTTTTTTTTTCCACACGGCATATGTGTTTCCTTCATGGCTCTTTTCAAAATTGTAGCTTTATGTTTTTCCTTGGTATTTTTGTTTAATTTCTGTGTCTTCTACAAGCCTGTGAGTTCCTTGAGAGAAGGGACTTTGTCTTTTCTTTTCTTTCTTTCTCTCTCTCTTTCTCACAGTTGTATCCCCAGTGCTAGCATGGTGTTTGGCACATGGCACATATTCAAGATATAGTTGTGGAGTAAATAAATAAATATCTGTCTGGTGTTAGGAACTGTGGGAAGGGGAGATGAGGGAATTAGTGGAAATAAGTAAAAATCGTCCCTCTTAGTGTCCCATTTAGCTAGTGAGAGAGAACCAGAGCACGTGGGGTAACAATGGA
Source organism: Lepilemur ruficaudatus (assembly GCA_963574885.1). Lineage (NCBI taxonomy): Eukaryota > Metazoa > Chordata > Mammalia > Primates > Lepilemuridae > Lepilemur > Lepilemur ruficaudatus. Next base: position 35,209 of record CAUYRT010106642.1, read on the forward strand.
TCGAAGACACAACACACCCCACCTGGCTAAACTGTGCTGTGGTTACAAAATCATGCTCTGAAGGATGCAGAGCACTTAAAAGAATGAGAGGAAGGAAAGGAACCCAAGATGTAGAACAATTTAATATTTACATACTATGTGCCTTCTGTTGGCAAACACACAAAGATGCTTGAAACATAGCACCTGCCCCAGGGCCTTACAATTGGGTTGGGCTGAGCAGAACTATGCACAATTTAATGCACTGCTTACGTGCCCAGCAGTGGCCTGAGCAAAACCTCAGATGGCTAGCCTCAGGAGGAAGAGGGAGAAAGCAAGTCTGGACTGAACGACAATTTGTGACTTGGATTGCCTGCCTCCTGGGGATGGCCAAAGACCAGGTTGCTATGGGGGAACCCAGAGAAGGCCTGGCTCTCTTACTAAAAAGAGGGAGTGGTTTAGAGAAAAGGGGCAGGAGTCAGCCTGGGAAGGAGTTGTTACAAGCTGAGATGTGATTGTCTCTGTTCTCTTTCTTAAATCAGGAAAACATGGACTTGCATCCAGAACTTCCGGGGAAAAGAGTTGGTCCAACCTTTCCAGCCAAACCCTTAAGGTAGAGTTATGAAAAATTAGCCTGCTGAGAAGAAAAAGGCTGAAACTCTGACGTGCTGCTCTCCAAGGTGATAGGAACGTTCAGAGCCAGCTATGGGCAAGAGGAGCCCAGAGGACGAAGTCGGGAGTGCCATGGAGACTACGCGGGCCACCTCTCTAGTCAGTGGGGGCCGGGGCGAAAAGGGGACTGGGAGCAGGAAAAGGTGTCAGCTCTGCAGAACTATCACTAGAGAGCCTTCCAATATTTAAAGTTGGGATTCATTACCTAGGGTGTATGTATGGATGGACTATAGGTCTGAAAATATCCTGCTGTTGAAAGAAAAATTGTGTCTAGATATTTTTCTGGGGAGAGTTTCTGTAGCTTTTTCAGATTCTCTAAGGGATTTTTGAACTATAAAGAGCTTCACCACGGCTCACCATTGACCTACTTGGAGGGAGATAATTCTAGAGGGAACGACCCATTTATCGAATCATTTCTCAGATAAGCTGATCATCATTTAAGGAAGAGGAGAACCTGGGAAGGGAGAACATAGTATGGGACCATGGGATGGGGAAGGAGGTCATTCCTTCACCCACTGATTCAGTAAGTGTGTACTGAGCACTCTTTAGATCCTGGGATATGGTACTGACTGAAACAGAGAAAAATAATTTCTGCCAGGTAGAACGAAACTTTCATTCTAGGGAGGGGAGACTAACAATGAACAAAACAAATGAGTAAAATGTTGAGCATATTTGAAGGAAGCACATGCTAAAGAGAAAAATGAAGCTGCATAGACGGATGGGAAGAGCTGGGCTGGGGTAAGGAAGGGTTTAAGTTCAACAGAATGACCAGGGGGCATCTTTACCAAGGTTACATTTGAACAAAGACCTGAAGAAATCAAGGCACCAAGGCACACAGCTGCCTGGGGAAAGAGGATCCTAGGCAGAGGGAACAGCAGGTGCGAGGGCCCTGAGGCGGAGTGTGCCTCGGACATTTGGAGAGCCTGGGGAAGCTGGAGTGAAATGAGGATGGGAGAGGCTTCTAGAGAATAAGGTCAGAGAGGTAATGGGGGGAAGATTGTACAACATAAGTCATTTTAAATCTTTTAACTTTTACTCTGCCTGAGAAAGGGAGGTTATTGGAGGATGTTAGACAGAGAAGAGTTCTGGTACGACAGGTGAACAGACTCACTCTGGCTGCTTTGTTGAGAACAGACTGGAAGAAGGCAGGGGAGAAAGCAGGGAAGGCAGGGAAGCCTTCCTTGACCTTGACAAAGACATTTTTTTGGGGGGGATGAGTTTGGAGGCTGCTGCTGTAATTTGGACAAGAAAGGATTCCATTTCAACCAGATGGTAGTGAAGGTAGTGAGAAGTGGGCAGGTTCTGGGAGGAAAACAGCCATAGAAAGTTTCATAAGAAGCTAGAAAGAGGCAGCAGCAACATAGCTCAGTGACTTCACAATATTCGGGGGCCATGTCCTGCTCATCTAGTAGACCCACGTTAGAGGTGTTTTGCAAGTGGTAATATGCCGTGGCGAAGGAGCCGGGTCCTGCCCTGTACCCACTGGGCTCCCTGAACAGGTCATTTATTCCTTCAGGACTAAAGCTCCCTGACTTACAAATAGGAAGAACAAATTTCTGATTTGCCTAAGTGGCCTTAGACGGGACTCTCTGCTTTCTTAAAATGTCTTCTCATTTTGGGATCTATGATTTTGGTTCAATGAGTAACTTTAAAAACATCTGAGATGCCACATCAGAGCCAACACTGTTCTTTGAATAAATAACTGATGTCACACTCCGATTTTTCCCTTCCCTGGACTTTCCTCCACCTACAGGACTTATGCTTGACTTGCTTCTCGGGGTGGGGTGAAGGAGAAATCCCCATGTGGGTTATGACAGAGCACAGCAGTTCACCACGAGAGGCTCAGCCACGCATCGCAGGAGGCCCAGATCCTAGTGAAAGTACATAAGCAGCATTTTGAACCAGAGCAGGTGCATAATTACACAGCATCCACTAGCCTTGTCTACGTAGATGGCCTAAAGCAGAAAAGGGAGGCTCACAATCTCATGATCCAGGGCAAGAAAGAATGTCACAGCTAAGGTGACCCAGGCTGAAACAGCAAGTAACCACGTTTTAACAAATAAACACTTCATCTCAGCCCAATTAGCACAGAGTTTAGGGATTGGGAGATGGTTAATGAAACTATGCCACTGTTTTTGGAACAGGATGCAGATGTTAAGGATGACTGTGGCAGGCACTCCTGAGTTTGCCAGTCCCCTTCAGGTCACTTCTTTTACTGAAGCCTCTGCTGTGTGGGTCACACAACTGCCTCCCTGCCCCAGGTCCTGGGTTCACAGGTCCTGACCTCAGCTGGGCCAGGCAGAGAATCTTTCTCAGGAGTGTGGGATGGGCTGTGGAGGCTGAACTCGTTTTCCATCAGGGAGGAGCAGAGGACAGCTGGGGCAGGCACAGCAGTGTTTGAAACAAGCGTGTACCCGAAGGGCTGCTTAGACCAAAACAGGGGGGCAGGCATGCGGAGAAAAGCAGACCGAGAAATTGTGTGGCCAGTGCAATGCTGGTGTCCTGTTTCTTGGCCCCAGTCCCTGGTAAGGCGTTGGGAAGTTCCTGCCCTTGGTTTCTTTGGGTAGTAGCTCCTGTATCTACCCCGTAAATCTCTCTTTGTTGTTTAACATCATTGGATTTCTATTTCTTGTATCTAAATAATCCCTGAAATGTATCAAGTAAGATTCTATTGCAATGTGGGGAAAGGCTTAAGCCATAAAAGCTATTAAATTGCATATATACTCTATGTTTGTTCTTCCGGAAAAAGTATGTAGAAGAGAACACTAGCTGGAACGAAAACATAAAAATATCTCTGGTGATTTAAGGGATTTTGCTTTCAAATTTCCACAAAATTATTGTGGTATTCTTATAATCTTTGAAAGAAGCTGTTGGGCAAATACATATTTGATATTTGAACTATGAGAGCCTCCATAAGTGATTTCCACAATAACAGGCAGCACAGTCCATAAATAAGTATATCTTTATACAGTTACCCTGGAGTTGACATAAGTAGGTGTGTTCCTAAAAAGTGGAAGGACAAGGTTAATTTGAGAACTCAGACATGTCAGTTCTTTCATATTTTTATAAAAGGAGGGAAACATACTAGATCCATATGTTTGTTAATTTCAGATTTTTTTTGTATCAGTTTTCTGCAGTCAGGTCCCTCCTCAAGTGTAAAAACATCACCAGGATTCCCAGAGAGCTCAAATACTTGCGTATGTGACTCAGGAAAGTGTCCAAAAAGCTGAATTCACTGCATACCCACAAGACTCTGGACACTGCTCCTGAACCTTGCCCCAGTCTTGACTGCCCCTCTTCTGGACGGAAGTTTTATTTTCCTATGCTGACCAGCGTCACTTGTGCTTTCAGCATAGCTCTTGCCATCAGTCCTCTCAGGTCCCACAAAGCCCAGGACCGGGCAGACCCACGGCGCTGTGTGAGTGAGTGCCATGAGATCTGGGCTCAGCTGGTCCAACCTGTTCATTTTACAGATGAGAGCACGTTGGCCCAGAGAGGAGAAAGGACTGCTTTGGGGTATCATACGCATTTGCTCATCAGTGCAAAGGACTTGCCTTCCCTGTAGTGAATCTGGGGTTGGCTCTTTAAGATGACCCAGGGAGGGAAGCTAGAAGCTCTGAACCCACTTTTCCTCCACATTCGACAGAGGACATGGCCATGGCCGTGCAGAGTTTGTCTTCTGGTTGTCTCCCTTAAACACTGTTCAAGGAAGTATTATATCTGGAGCTACTTCCTCCTCATCCCTGAGATGTCACAGACATCAGCCCAGGACAGCTTGCAGGGGTCCTTACCTCCAGAGGGTGTGCCAGCAACTCTCCTGAGGAATTTCACCCACTCCTCCATCTCCGTCTGGGAGTTGGCCATGAGGACGTAGGAGTCCTGTCCCATGCGATTCTGGTCCCATGAGGCTGGAGGAAGAAGTTGCACTTATGAAGGTCTTCGAGTGGCAAACGGGCCAGAGCAAGAGGAAGGGAAGGGAAACCAAACCCGAGTTGAGTCCCTTGTTTGGTGACGGACTACCCATCACCCAATATAAAAGCCTTATCTAATTATCCTCAGTGGAACTGGACATCCATGCAGTCTCATTGTTTGTGCTGAAGCTCTAATTCTACAGGCAAATCACTGGACACAGTGGTTTGCAATTGGGATAGGCTGAGAGCTGCTTCCACAGAGGACAGAAGGCATTTCCTACCAAAAGGAAGAGGAAGTTCATGGTGCAGGTTCAGCATTAGAGGAGACAGGATCAGCCCATGCAAACTGCAAGACCTCAGATCATCGTGCCAATCACGGACATTTTCCTAAGCTAGTCCTGAGCTCAGCTGCAGGGGTGGGGAAGGGGACGACAACCTCAGAGGGAGAGACAATGAGCACATGTGTGAGCCTTTCTCACAAAATAGGTGCTTCCTGTTCAGAGTACTGTTCTCTTGACCACATAAGCCCTTGCACATGGTAGGTTCTCAATACCCAGTTAATGAAACACACAGAACTTGTTAGGATTTTCTTTACCATTTTTGCTCCAAACCAAAGATTACAGACGTGTGCAGTGTTTCCTGGGTTGATGTTCTCAAATGGACAAAAAGTGAAAGAAATGAGAAGGAGGGGGCTGGGGGGCATAGTGGAAAGAGAGGAGGAGGCTGAGAGAAAGAATGAGGGGAGGTGACCAAACAAAACCCCAAAACCAAAACAAAATAAAAAACAAAAAAGAAAGAGTGAGAAGCAAGAGAGGAAAAAGAGTATCAAACCTTGGTCTTAGACCACAGAGTTAACCCATTCTTCTCACAATGGCCGGGCACCTTCCTTGGAGAGAACCCGCCTGCTCTAGCTGGCCAGTTGTACCCAAACCTATATATTTCCTGCAGGGCAACAAAAGACTTTCAAGTCCCCTTAGGTTCTAGTCTCTTGCACCTCTCTTAATATCACTGAGTCTCACCTTCTTTCACCCTTTGGGACAACCTGATTCTAAATCCATCTTGTCATTGGGTCATCAGCTCTCCTGAGCAGAAGGGTCAGTCCATGAAAGCCCTGGCCATTCAGGAACATCCTGAGAGCTGGGTGTTTCCAGAAATAAAATGGGAAGTAAAAAGTGCTCAGAACAGAACTACAAGATCCCCTAGGAATTACAATACCCTTTTGAAGTAGAATGGGAAAGTTAGTATTTCCATTTTACAGATAGTAGAACTGAAGCCCAGAGAGCAAACGTACCTGCCCATTGTTACCCAGTGAGTTACTGCCAAATGCAGGGCAGGGCAAGGCCACTTGTTTCCTTACTCCCAAGACAGATTTCACTAGCCCATATTGCTTCCAAATTTGACCTTGGGCAAAATTTATCTGGAATCCCTTCTCATGATGCCTGCACTCCAGTCAGTCTACTATGTTGTCAAAACATGCTTTCTTAGTTTTCCCTGTTTCCTGGAAGGTGCACTTGTTCTGTCCTGAGTGACCCACTGGGAAACATGCAGCTCTCAGGATGTCCCTGAATGGCCAGGGCTCCCATGGACTGATCTTGCTGGTCAGGAGAGCTGATGACCTGGTGACAAGATGGATTCAGAAGCAGTTTGCCCCAAAGGGTGAAAGAAGGTGGTATTAACATAGGTCCAAGAGACCAGAACCAAAGGGGATATGAAAATCTTTTGTTGTCTTACAAAAAAGTAAACGTTTGAGGATACTTGGGGTGCTAGGATAGGCTTTCTCTGAGGGAAATTGCCTGACATGGATACAAAGCCCACAAACAGAAACTCTGCCCTTGAGTACATTCTTTCTTTCTCTTAAACACAGCCTGTTCAACATGTGTTACCAATTAGGCTGTTTCACTAGTCAGAAATGGACCTCCTTTCTTTTCTTAATCTGCCTAAGGAACTCCTACCCATTCTCTAAAACCTGGTTCAAATGTTGTCTTCTCTAGGAACCTTTTCTTAACATCTCCTTCCCCTACTCCATTGAATAGGGAGTCCCTACTCTATAATCCCTTATATCCTGTCTTTACCTCTATCATAGCAGTAGTTAAATTATCTTGAACATCAGTTTCCTTATTATTATAATTGAGATAATTACTTAATATGTCCAAAACTGAGAACCTAATCCTCCTCTCCTCAAAAAAAAAAAAAAAAAACAACTTTGCTACATGAACATATCTTAGCAAATACCAGTAAATTTGTCTTTCCCATTGTTTAGGCCAAAACCTTGGAATTGACCTTGATGTCTCTCTCCCACATCCAATCCATCAGCAAATGAAGTCCTCTCTACCTTCAAAATGTGATCAGAAATTGCTTATTTCTCAGCCCCTTCTCATTGCCACCTCTGACTTGCATTCTTGCAAGAATCTCCTCACTGGTCATCCTGTCCTGCCCTTGCTCCCACTACTTACTATTTATTCTCAACTCCAAAGACTTTTAAAACATGAGTCACATCATGTCACTCCTCTGCTCAAAACCTTCCATGCCTTCACATCCTTCCAGCATAAAAGCTAAAGTTCTTACAACTGTCTACAAGTGCTGACAACCTGGGCACATCCCTGACCAAATCCTCTACTCTTGTCCCCGCATCACTCCCCTCCAACCACCCTGGCCTCCTTGACGTGTAAAATAGGCTCTGGGGCTTTGCACTGGCTATTCCCCCTTCCTGGAACACCCTTCCTCCAGATGTGCCCTTAGCTCACTCTGTCTGCGCCTTCAGATCTTTGCTGAAAGGTCACCTTGTCAATGACACATACTCTGCTGGCTCTGTTTAAAATGACAAATCAACCATCTCAGCCAGCACTTTTTCTCTCTTTGCTTTAATTTTTTCCATGGTACTTATCCCATAAGAAAAACTATGTGATTTACTCATTTATTTGGATTGTTGCCAGTCTCTCTGCGCCTCCCCACAACTAGGTTGTAAACCGCATGTGATCCCCCGTCCTACAAGAGTACCTGGCTCACAGCAGGTGCTCAATAAATTTGTTGTGTACATGAGTGACAACAGCTCCTAAAGTGGTATGAGAATTAAATGAGATCACATATGCAACCCCCTATCCCTGGTGACTCCCTGGGGTAGGAGGAGAAAAGATAGTTATTCTGCTTGAGATCAGGAGGGAGAGGGAAGATTGTCCTAAATTGTTGCCTGCCCCAAATGAAAAGAAAAACCTAGCATAACTGCAATTAAAGATTTATTTGTGGCCTTTGTGCAACTAAAACTGGTGATCGCAGAGAGAAGACCCTGACTGGGAAGCCCATTTCTTGCACCAGCAGGGGCCCCTGAGAATCATCTTGCACAAGAGAGTGACAAAAGGGGAACTAACAATTCTCTACATCATCACATAAAGGGTGTTTCATGGGCTTAGCAGAGCCTTGGAAGATGATGGTGACTTTAGGAAAATGGTTTCCTACCTTACTGTTGCTTTAGATTTGTCCTTATGAGATGTGTGAGTATGTGTGAGGGAGGGAGGGAGGGGGAGAGAGGGAGAGAGAGAGAGAGGGAGAGAGGGAGAGAGATTGAGGGGGAGAGAGAGAGAGAGAGATAGAGAGAGAGAGAGAGAGAGAGAGAGAGAGAGAATCTATTCAAGAATTCCCCCTGAAGCCCAGGAGACTGCTGCAAGCATTAGTGATAACAAGAGGACAAATCTTCCTCCTACCCTGGCACAGAAGTGTAGGAGGGTTGTGTACTTTTGATGAAAGCCCACAGTGAATTTTCAGCTGCAGCTCTCATTAGGGTTATCCTAGATTGAAAACCCAGGATTTAGGACATGTGTTGTCATGGATGGTCATGTAAATTGCACTGGGAGAGGGATCCTAAGACTAGAAGAACCCTTATGGGAAAGGAGTAGGATTTTCCTAGAGAGAAGAGATTGAAAAAGCAGGCTCCTCCTCTTTTATTTTACCTTCAGATAAAAATGCAAAGGATAAAAAAGTTCCTCATGACAGGACCAGCTGGGAAATAAAAATATTTTATTTCTTTGTTTTCTGTAAGTAGTCATAGCCAGGTTTAGGATTTTTTTCTGCATTAAAATTCTCTCTAGTTATCCCCAACACTTACCCAACTCTTATATGGCACTTACTAAATGTTTCATATAGATTTCTTTATTTAACCCTCATTATTATCATCATTGTCCCCATTTTACAGACAAAGAAACAGAGGCAGGGAGAAATTAAGTAACCTGTTACACAAACAGTAAGTGGCAGGGTCAGGATACAGATCAAAGCAGGCTGGCTGTAGACTGAGCACTTCTAACCTCTATGCTATGCTGCCTTCTCCATCAATTGTGGGTTTTTTTGTTTTTATTTTTTTTTTTTTTGAGACAGAGTCTCACTTTGTTGCCTGGGCTAGAGTGCCATGGCATCAGCCTAGCTCACAGCAACCTCCAACTCCTGGGCTCAAGCGATCCTCTTGCCTCAGCCTCCCGAGTAGCTGGGACTACAGGCATGCGCCACCATGCCTGGCTAATTTTTTCTATATATTTTTAGTTGTCCGGCTAATTTCTTTCTATTTTTAGTAGAGATGAGGTCTTGCTCTTGCTCAGGCTGGTCTCCAACTCCTGACCTCAAGCAATCCTCCCGCCTTGGCCTCCCAGAGTGCTAGGATTACAGTGAGCCACTGCGCCTGGCCCCATCAACTTTCTTTTGCACACAGACAGCTGGTGTGAGTGGGAAGGAGGGAATTAAAGGGAGGGGAACTCAGGGGAGTCACGGCTTCCCCTGCTGTGGTCAATAAGGCAACAGCACCAAGGCTGCACAGCTAAATCAGCAGTCCTGGAGTTCTCGGGCCTAATCTTGGCAGGGTTAGGGGTGGGGTAGGAGCAAGAGACACGGAGACTTGGAGAAGTGGCAGATTCAGGAGCATGAAGGGAGGGAACTCTTGATTGGGAATAAGTGCCCTCCAGTGTGCCGCTCGCATGTGCGATAGATGACATGCAGCACCTGACACCTGCTAAGTGCTCAGGAAGTTGGAACTGTCATTTCTCATTATGTCTCATTGAACTATATGAGATTGCTGACTCTTCACTATTTTTGACACACCCAAATGGCAATTTCATATGGCTCCATTTATATTTTAATGGTTAATTTTAACGTCCCACCCAATTACCTTCTAGATGGAGCTCATTTTGGTGAGTAGAGAAGATGTACTTTTTTAAAATCAGTGGTCCAGTGCCTAGTGCATTATTACCTCGGTCCAAGCACACACTCATGAAATGCTTAAAGAGTTGAATTGAATGCACACTCACTTAGTTCATGTGTGTTATTCAAGCACTTGATACTATTTAATGAACTAGGATAGGTTCATTAGCTATATACAGAGCCACCAGGTGTTCTTAATAGGTTGGTTGGCTAGTTGGTTGAAGGACTCGCTAAAGATAGCTTGATGTCTAGGATCCAGAAGTAAAACAGGAATGTAATGTACTTTTGCGCCACCTTTTGTCACCTACCTGGAATGATTTCAAAGACAAACTTCCCAGCTTCTTCTGGGTTTGTGGCGATCTCCTTGATCGTACTTCCTGGTAGATACACGCAGCCCTGAAAGATCAGAAGTCAGGCCTTCAGAAAAGCAGCCATTTTATCACCTATGAACTAAAATTACTTTGGAGAAAGATAGGATAAAGATGGGATGGGGAGGAGGGCAGGTGGAGAGGATCATGGGAAGCTAGCAACCCAGGCCCTGGGAAAGTTAAGTGGCAGCTCTCTGAGAGCAAGCTAGGTGCCCAGAGAGAGAAGGACCAGATCCCAGCATGGGAATGAGCTGAGAGGGCACCGTCACCAACACTTGCCTCTTCCCACTTTTCCAAGGACCCGACATCATGGGCAAAGCAGACAGTTGGTCTTTGTGCAAGTGGAGGGACCGTACTACCTTCCAGGCTGCAGGTGGCCATTTGAGGGGACAGGGCACTCAGTAGCAGCAAGAGCAGCTGGGCAGCACTTTCCAGGTGCCTGCCCCTTGGCTAACCACCTTCAATGTATTATTCATGTAGTCCTTCCTGCAACCTTCCTTTCCTTCCACCACCTTTACCTGAGGTGGTGGGAAACGTCACCTTAACCCCACCCCTACCCTCAATCCACAGAGCGGTGTGCGGGTTCGCTGGGATATGTGACCTCTTATGCCAAATTACGTTATCAGACAAACAAGCCGCTTGCAGTCTGTGCTCGCAGATGCTTTGTCACTCGCTGTGCACTTTCACATGCAATAGCCCATCAGGCCCCACGATAGCCCCATAGAGAGAGCTCAGCAAGATTTGTCACTGCCACTGTGCAGACGAGGACACTGGCACTTGGAAATGCTAAGTGACTGCACAAAGTGACATAGCTCATTTGCACTGGAGTTAGTTAGTCCTCATTTACATCTCACTGGATGTGGACGGTGGCAACTTCGGGCTGAGTAAACACGTGTGTCTTCATTGCAGAATGAAGTGTGGACGTAGGGGACTGGCGGCGGAGAGCACCGCAAAGGCAGAGGGGCGCTAAGGAATTCTCAGAAGTAAGATCTGCCCAGGAGCCTGAAACAATAAATGTTTCTGAAGGTCTAGAAATAAAAATGTCTAAGACGGAGGGAGAAGAAGACAAGGAGAAGGAGGAGCAGGAGAAAGGGCAAAAGGAGAGGAGAATGAGGAGGAGGAGAAAGGTGAGGAGGGAGAGAAGAGGGAGGGGAAAGGAGGAAGACAAGAAGAGAAAAAAAAGAATCTGTCTATGAAACATCATTTTGCAATTTGTCTACATTCCTCTAATTTTATTACTGAAAGATAGAATTCACCTACATGGTCCTCACCATCTTTAGTAAATGACATCAATGCCTTCAGAAAAAACGATCCTGGATTCGTGCTGCTAAGCTGCTTTGGATGAGTTACGGTGCCAGAATCAAAGGCCATGTTACTTGTAGACAAGAAGGAGCACTGCCTCATAGAAAGAGAAGGAAAGTGCAATTTCCAAGGTGCCTGCTTCCCCTAAGCACCTTTCTAAACTGCCATTTGATGCCCCAAATCATTTCATCAGAAGGTAGTAAAAATAAAATACTAAAAATATATATATGCCGTTTATTGAGCAGTTACTAGGTGCCGGACTCCGTGCTGATTGCCCTGAATGCACTAGCAGATCTAATCTTCCTAAAAACTCTACGAGAGAAGGACTGTTATTTTCGCCATTGGACAGATGAGGAAGTAAGGCTCAGAGAGGTGAATTAGCTGACCCAACATCGCAAAGCTAGTTATTAACTATTAGGAAAGCTATGATTCAAACCTCAGTCAGTGTGATTCCAGAATTACAAATAAGGCTTGACTGACAAGTCCCACTTGCTGGAAGAAGTAACACTCAGAGTTAAACTTATTCACAGCAAGGCATACATGACTGCTTGCAGGCACTTTCCTCGCACTGAGCATGAGAGCCTTGAACTTCATCAATGAATAAAGGAAGGGAGGTGAGAGGAACAGACACCAGTGGGGGTGAGGATGGGGACACTGATGTGGAAGGAAGAACTGTCCCAGAAAGGGAAGGGCTCCAGTTGCTCAGAACCACTTTCACCCACTTTGCAGGTTGACGAGGGTGGGCTCCGTGTGAAGATGGAGGGAGGGAGGGGCTCACGCTGGAGGCCACGAGTGCTACAGTGACAGAGCAGGGGAGGCAGCCGTGGCAGTGGCATGCTGGAATATCTAGAATTCTCTAGGTACAACTTTTAAATCCAATCCATTATAAGTTCCTCCAGAACTCAGTTATAGCCCAGCTCCTAATTAAAGCGTTTTTCAAAATGGGTGTATCGGCTCACCAGAACTAACTTTTACATTTTCAGGAGCTCCGTGAGCCAGCTGTTACACATGGCCATTGCTAAAACTTAAATTCTATAAACTTACCATGAAATATTTTACATTTGAAAAGGTAATGATACTCAAAATGTATAACTTTCTAATTATTTACTATATTTTCCTGTTACTTCCACTGTTGTGGTTATTTACATCTATTCTGTATGTGTAGTGGAAATTCCGTATCATGTTGTGCTACTGCGTATCTTCTCAACTCTGGGTTCAGTGACAGGACACGGGTAGCTTGCATCAGCCACGATGGAGTGTTTGCACCACAGAAATTAGCAAATGCTGCACTTGAATCAACTCTCCCACCAGAGAGCTGGTTGTTAAACGTTTACTGGCTCACCACCGGTAGACAACCACCTTTTCAGAAAACACGGAGATGCGATAGGACAATGGGTTAACCTTACTAAGCCAGGATTGTCTGAAACTGTTATTGCAGCAGAAACTTGAGGGCAATTTTCTGAGATTTTTAAACGACTTCCCTGACAAAGAACATTTTGGACTGGGTTATATAAAGCTGGTTCATAGACTTACAGAGCATTATGCTATTAGAGCTAGACAGGATCTTTCCGAGAACTTGGAGAAAAAAAAAATGCATAGATTGCCTCCTATAGAGCCACAAGATTCCCTAAAAGCACATACAGAACAGTCTATAATTAAGATTCCATAATTTGTTTAGTCATTCTCCTTTGTTAGACACTAGCTCCAGAGTCTCTCGTCATAAATAGCAGTGCATATCTCTTATTATTTCTTTTGGATAGCACCTTAGAACCAGAATGACTGAGTCAAAGGGTATGATAATTATTTGGCTCTTAGCAAATCTGGCTAATTGACTTTCTACAAAGGTTGTACCAACTTACACACACATAATAATGTATGTGAGGGGTCTCTTTATCTGATTGCTCCAATATTATCAGCATATATATATATATATTTTTGGTTTCTTGAGGGATAGGATGTGTGTGTGTTCTTTTTAAATTTACAAAGTATTACATTTTAATTGTAAAAACATTAGGAAATAAACAAAAAATAAAAAAATTAAAAATTGCATCTGTAATCCCGGTACTCAAAGATAACCAGTTAACACCTCTGTATATTTCTTCCAGGGCTTTTTCCAAAATACACATTGATAATTTTCTTTTCAAGAATGGGATTAATGTATACATCATTTTCTGTTGTAAGCTGTTTTTTTAAAGACAATACTGTTATGGACATCTTTCCATTTCAAGAAGTATTAATTTAGAACATCAATGTCTGAATTGTATTCTATTGCATAGATCTATGAATGTACCCTAATATAAGTTAGCCCCTACTACTGGGTGTTGTTTTCACGTCACGATTACAGACAATGCTATGGTGTAAACCCATTATCTACATCATCCTTAACCATCCACTTAGGTAAAATTCCTAGAATTAGAAATATGGGTCAAAAGGTTTATATTTTTAAAAAGGCATTATCACCCTCCAGAAAGGTTGTATGAATTTTCACTTCCACCAGCTGTGCACAAGAATTCCTGTTTCCTAGTCCTCACTGACAAAAATTTCTAGAAAACATTTGCCAATTTGATAAGGGGACAATGATGTCTCATTAGCTGATATTGTATTCCTTAATTATTACTGAGATTGAACTTTGTTTTATATGCTTATTGGCCATTACATTTCTTTGATAAATTGCTCATTTGTATCATAGTTCACTTTTCTATTGAGCTGTTTGAATATTTTCTTAAGGATTTGAAAGAATACTTCAAACATTAAGAATATTTGTTTACTATATGAACATACACGATTTTTTCCCGCTTATTATTTGCCTTTTTAGTTTATTATATTGGTTTTTAAGGTACATTTTTATTTATGAAATTAAATTAATCTTTCCTTTGCGCTATCTTTGTTGTTATACTTAATCCCACTTCCCAGAGATCATGTAGATGTCTACATTTTCTTCTAGTACTTTTATGAATTCACTTTTTACAACCAGAATAATGAATGGCGTAAAATGTAATGTGTAAATGTACCTTTACTCTTTCCCAAGAATTTAGCTCATGTCTGCAACTTTCATTTTATTTCTAGATATTTGTAATGTCTAGGAATTCCCCCATGAAGGTTAAATGATGATAAATAACAGTATTTTATTTTAAATAGATTTTTATCTTAATTAAATAATTACGAGTGTCTAAAAAATCTATAAGGCTGTCCATTTAATTCTTATTTGTGATAATAATACATAAGTATCAGCCAAAATTTCCAACAGTAGAAAGTTAATTAAATAAATTATAGACTGTCCATACAACATTTTATTTTACAACCATGAAGAATTACATTGTAGAATCATATTTAATGCTAAGGGGCAATATTCTTTACATATTGTTAATTTTTTAATTAAATAATGTTATTATACTAATTTTTCTCTTGCAATAGATGAGTTTCTAAATATATATGTATAGGGAAGCCTGGAAGAGGTGGGGATTTAGGTGGCAATCTCTTGCTGAGGGAATTGTGAATAATTTTTATTTTCTACTATGTGCTTTTCTGCATCTTCCAAATTTCCTACCATGCACATGTACAGCTTTGTTTGTAATCAATATTTACATATCAAAATACAGTAAAATATGCTTATTCTTTATTATCATCTTATTCCTAAAAGATTTATTTTTTTTATATCTGAAATGATAATTGAATTTTATCAAATGCCTTTTTCAGTTATCTGTTGAGGGGATTGTGTGGTTTTTCTTATTTGACCTATTGATCTGATATGTGACATTAATAGATGTCCTAAAAATAAACTATCTTTGTCATCCTAGAAGAAGCTTTACTTAATTATCTCAGGCTAATTTAATCCTGAGAAGGCCTTGAGTTTCTTCTTCCCAGAAGTATGGGGGAGAAGCAAAGACCTTCGAATATTTATTTCACCCTTTGACATTAGTTTGTTTTTACAAAGCAGTTTTTTACACACACTTCCTATCATTTGATCCTGTGACAAGTTCAGGCCAGGTAGTCTTTTATAAAAGAAGAAAGAAGAGTCCAGAAAAATTAAATAATTATATGGCCAGACAGTGGCAGAGCCAGGAAAAGGACATGATCTTTGATATCAAGTACCTCTCACCCTCTATACTTCATGGAAACAAACACAGCCCCGCTGCCCTTTCCATAGATTCAGGATGCACAAAGCCTCATTGCCACCTCCCTTGCCCTCTGCAAATGGGAAGACTTCCTGCATTGTGTTCATGCACCAACCAGCACTGTCTTAGCCTGAAACTGCTTGGCTCTGATGAGGACCGGGTTGTTCATAAGGAGAAGGAAGTCAGGTTACCATGCACAGGACACTGGTGGGGTCTCTGTTGTCCTTCCCCCTGCAGTGAAGACACTCAAAACACTCAGAGCTCTCAAGTGGAGGACCTGGCTAACCCAGTCCTGCTGCCGTGTAATGGACCCTCAAGCCTGCCCTTAAAGAAAACTGTCCTCTTCCAAAATGGCCATTTCATTTGAGTTCCATCCATCTGCCCATCCACCCCTAACACCCATATACTGCTTATCCTCACCAAAATCTGTCTTCTCTAATAAATTCCTTCTGGCCCAGCTTATCTTTCCATCTCTAGGTAGATGTGAGCTCTAGGTAGGTGATCAGCTGTGCTGGTTGAGCTGAGACTTCCAGTTTACACCTGGCGTCCCAGGGTAATTGTTAATAGTGCCCTTTTTCACTCTCCACGGTGACCATGGAGAATCAGTGAGGTGGGGAGAAGAGACCTGGGCCCAAGATTTAGAATCGAAGCCCACTCTCACAGCCTCAGGCACTGCATCAGGAAATCCTGTTTGCTCTACTTTCAAGTCTATCTGGAAGCTGACCATTTTGCTCCAGCCCGCTGCTCCCAGTGAGATTCTAAACATCATACGCTGTACCTAGCTTATCTCTGCATCCCCCCACCCCCCGCCACACCTGGTCTATTTTTGAGCACAGTAGCCAGGGCCATCTTTTTATAATATAAGCCAAAGAATGTCCCCTCTCTGCTTGGAACCCTGCAATGCCTTTCTGCAGTCCTTAGTGTAAATGTTCAAGTCCTTACAGGGGCCAACAATGCCCCTGGCAATCTGGCCCCTGCTCCTTGACACCCCCTCACTTCTCTGACCTCATCCCCTCTGATCCTCATTACTCTCCAGCTCTGCTCCCCCCACACTGACCTCCTCGCCGCTCCCCTCACAGGCCAGGCATGCTCCCGTTGGGGCCTTTGCACTGGCTGTTCCCTCTGCCTGGAACTCTCTTTCCTAGGGATCCTCCTGGCTAATTCCTTCTCTGCTTTAGTCTTGGCTCAGACGTTACCCTCTTCCTCAGGTCACTTGGACCATCCTATTTCAAGCTGCAGCACCACCCCAAATTCTTGATCCCCCCTTAACCTATTCTATTTTTTCCCTTCACAGATCTAATCATTTTCTAACAAACCACATACTTCCCTTATTTATCATGCTTATTTTCTGTCTTTTCCCCCTTATCCTAAGCTCCACGTGGCAGAGATTTTTATCTATTTTTCTCACTGATTTATTTCAAGTACCTAGAACAGCACCGCCATGTAGTAAACGCTCTATAAACATTTTTGAACAGACAGATCAATGAGCCCCCAAGTCAATTTTCCTGCACCCAGATCACCACCATCATCACCGTGCCAGGAGCCATGAACTAGAGCTGCAGGCAAGACCCCCCAGTGCCCATCTCAGGCTTCCTGGAGGACCACTCTGTTGTCTTTTCAACTCCATTTATCTAGCAAGAAAATGGTGAAAAGGCAAAAGCTACCTTTCTCCAATGGATGTGTCTAGTCCTACTGAGAAGACCCATGTGAGTTTAAGTGCAGTCTGAGTGGGCTCCACACTCGCCTCCTCGGTGCCTGGAGAAGGACAGCCTTAATATTAACAGGGACAGACAGCCAGGCTGGTACCTGTGGCTTCATGTCCTCTTCATCTTTGTAGTAGTAGAGTTGCTGTGCCCTCAGGACAAAGTACCTCTGCTGCCAGTTTTTCACGATGGACCTCTGCTTCTTCAGCCAGCCCATCTTGATGGGCCTCTCCAGCGGGTTGGGAGTGGACGACAGGTGAGAGGCGGCCATCTGCTCGCCGGTCATCACGCTCCTTGAGCGAGCTGTAGGGAGGAACAGACAGGCAGTCTGACTGAGGGACATGGGGCGCAAGCAGAGTGGGTGGAGAGACGACAGGGGAAGCCCCCGGGGTGCTGAGAGGCGGGTGAGGCCACAGTCAGGTCCAGTTCAGGGGTGCAGATCTGTATCGGAGAGAGTCCCCCGAGAGCCAGAGAGGCAGCCAGGGGTCAGCTCCTGGTCAGGGCCGGGCCAAGACCAAAAATGAGGGGGATGCCAGCGGCCCCGTGCACACGCAGTCCAGTGCTGCCGGCTGCCCTCTCATTCTGCAAAGCGAAAGGTTGGCTGGAGCCTTCTGAAGAGGAAGTGGCCGCAGCATCTGACACAAGGTGCTTCCTTTTTCCTGCGTGGGAGTCAGCATCTGACAAGAGAGAGGAGAAAATAATGCCTTGCTCTGAGGGCTCAGGGTGAGTCCCACGCAGCTGCAGAGGCCGCCGGAAGTGGCCTGGGCATTCTTCCACGGCGGCCGCTTCTGAGGAGGAGCTAGTTGTGTTAGCTCTGACCTTGCTGTCGAATTGAGTCCTACAGCAGACCCCACTAAACCCCGGCCCCCGGCCCCATGACCAGCCTGCAGGGAGTCAGTCCCTCCTGAATTTTCCTGCTGAGTGTCATTGAGTGCCACCCTGTCCCCTGCCTGCTGACAGGGTTTACAGCACTTTATGTTGGACAAGGACCTCACCGTAGCTGCCTTACCATTACCTTTCCAGGCAGGTCGTCACTGCCAACAGAATTCAGAAGCGAGATTTGAAGCCCGACCCGTCAATCCCCTGCACAGAATGGCTTTTGTTTTCACACACGAGTTCTGCCTGTCATGAGATTAGGCCTAGGCCTGTGCGTCCACACCTTGTCTCCATAACTCCCTGTCTCCTTAACTCCCACCCAGGACAACGGTCTCCTTTCCTTGCCCCCACAGGGCCCCATCCCCGTTCCACACTTCCTTCTGAGCCTCACCTTCCTTCTTTGCCAGCCGCCTCAAAAGTGACCTTAAACCCACGTTAGAACTCCTTGTCCCCTTGGCCTTGTGCCACACTCCACCCTTACTAGTACTCAGTGTCTGCGTTCCTTTCTTTCTGCCAAGTGTTGCTGGAGGAAATCTCCATCTTCCAATGCCTTCCTTCAGCTTTTGTCAGTCCCAGAACCTTCAGGACATGGCTGAACCAAGCTGTCAACTCCTCTCTCACCCTGTCCCATCTCACCTGACCAGAGACTAGTTCTTCCTTTCCTGGCTCTTTGACTTTGGATAAATTATGCCTCTTCCCTGAGCTAACAAGTTTCCTTGCTTGTTAAACTAGGGTAATAATGGTCCCTGCTGTATGGAATTGTTGTGGAGATTAAACAAATCAATGTATACAAACCACTTAGCAAGTTCCCTGGTCAAAGGTAAGCATATGTTACCCATTACTTTTATTAACAGGTGAGTTTGTTTCCTACTACAAGGAAGGGGACCATTTTCAAGACCTTCTTCAACTTCTTTCTTCACTTCAAAATGTAATGGGTACAAATATACACTTAGAAGAAATAATACCTGGTGTTTGATAGGTAAGTAAGGTGACTACAGTCACATTAATCGATTGTACACTTCAAAAAATAGCTAGAAGAGAATAATTCAAATTCATTTGCTCTAAGGCCAAGGCCGTGTAACCATGAACCAGGAACCATGGAAGGGTGTTGGCAGAAGGCAGTGGGAAGGAGGGAATTTGAAGGACCGTGTGTATCTCTGTGTCTCTCTAGCTCAGAGACTGGACCTTGCAAGGACTCTTATCTGTCCTAGAAAGAGGGCAGAGAGTAGACAGAAATGAAGAGGATGGTTCACACACAAAATTTTTGGAGAAAATGGAAGAGTGAGGCATTCCGGTGAATGAAGGGGCATTCTCCCCACCTCAACAGCCTCTGTGTGGTCCATCACAGTGTGACTTTTGTGACCACCCACCAGAAGAAACATCAGCATGAGAGAGAAGGCCTCTTCCCCGCAGTGGCGTAATGAGAAACCTTCACTTGACTTCAGGAGTGATGCCACCAACTCAGGGGAAGCGTCAGTCAGGCAGGTGCCACATGGTGGCTATAAGGACCCAGGCCTCTTGGGCCACCCCTAGAGGCCCACAGACACTGTTAGGACCACCGTGGAAGAGAGGAGAAACTGGAAGTCTCCCCCAGCACTGAACAATGGGTTGGGGCCCGCAGGAGCTAAAAGAATACTATGAATTGAAGAGAATTAGCTCAGTGTGGAAGAACTCAGAGTGGCTATTATTTTGTGTTTAATTCTGTGAAATTTTTCACGCTTTGTCATGGTAAAAACAACAACGAAACAAACAAAAACCAAAAACATGTCCTTAGAAGCATCCGTGCCCTGCAGAATGGCCTGGCAAAGGCAGGATCTTAAACTCTCAGACCTGGCCATGAGGAGCTTTGAGGCACTTGTGGCAGGAGGAAAACCACCTGGTTTGCCTACATTTGATCAAGGCTTTGACTGACCACACTTGACATTCCGTAAATCAAACCACTCACTGTACATCCACCTGTGTTTCTTTAGTGCCTGTCCTCATCCCCCCAGAGCTGATGTGACCATGGCCACAGAGCCATTCCTACAAGTGGTGAGTGGGGAGAGCTCGGCACCCACTTCCGCGCTGCTGGAATTAGGCCCAAACACGGGGCTGGGGGTGACAGCTGGGGGCTCAGATGAGCCAGTGATGGGGCAGGGGCACTTTCTGTCCCATGTGAAGAGCGCTCTCCCGCCCAGGCCTAGCACGAGATGATTCAAATATCAGAAAAGAAAGCCTGGGGGCCTTGAGTCTGCCTTGGTTTTGACTAACTTTCCTTGTTAGTTTCTTTGAACTGCCTCTCTTTGTGGGTGTGACTTGTTCCGCATAAAGTAAACAGAGAGATCTGTTACTATTAATGGAGCTGTTTCTCATAATGAAAATAATAACCGTGATAAGCTTTGCCTGGGAGCCAGCCATTGTGCACTGAGTGCACGTTCCCACTCCGCGGGGAGGGTCTGAAGCAGGCTGTGGGCCGGAGACGGGCTGCAGGCAGACCGGGGAGGCGAGGCGGGAAGGCAGTGGCTCCGTGTTTACAGAACACTCTGGGGCGAGTGGGAAATGAGGGTCCTCGTGAGGTCAGAAACCCCCTTCACTCTGGCAGACAGAGAAAGAATTAGTTTCTAGCACTGCACTGTCAGTACAGGAGCCACCAGCTGTCAGTAGCTGTGTATATTTAAATGAATTACATTAAATTAAGTCAAAATTCAGTTCCTCAGTCATACCAGCTACACTTCAAGTGCTTAGTAGTCCCCTGTGGCTCGCGGCTACAGTATTGGACAACACAGATAGAGGACATTTCCATCATCACAGAAAGCTTTGTTGGTTGGCACTTCTTGGAACCTGAGTGCTCTCAATACAAAGCATGCGATGACATGGGCCATAACGAGGGGTGGGGGAAGACAGCATTTCATCAAACAGAGAAATCAGACTGGAGGGCCCAGAGAGGAAGAGGCTGTAGGTGACAGCGTGAGGCATACAAACTTGCTCTGAGAGGAAATAGGGAGCCATTTCATGCTCTTGAGCAAGGGAGGACTGCAATAAGAATAGGTAAGTTATGTAATTGGACTATTTATGCTGAATTTTAGTCTGCAGCTGAGGGAGGGTTCTAGAAGGGAAAGAAGAGAAATGGAAGAAATACCACACTGCCAGGGATGTGGTTTCTGCAGTAGAAGTTAGCTACTTTCTACCCCAAGTTGGAACAAGAGAAAATTAAAGAAGGAAGTACGAACAGAGAAGTCAGCTGAGAAACATTATCACTTCCTTTCTTTATCTTCCCATCTTCTGACCCCTAACACACAGTATAATCGCAAAATCTCCTAGGGTCTACCTTCGATTCTATCTGCTCTCAGTTCTGCCTCAGTGTAGATTCTGTTTTAGATGCCGTGAATGTGCGCTGAGGTTTGAGTAGTTCTTTCAAAGCTGGGGGAACTATTTCAGGAGTTTTCTCCATATCTGGTATGAGCAGTGCATTAGTTTGGGAACCACATTTAAATGAATTTGAAAAGGGAGTAGAATTTACATGGCTTCCCCCAGCCTCCTCTCCTGAGCCGTAGACCCATGAATCCAGCTGCCCGATGCACCTTCACGGGAATCTCGAGCTCACCATGTTGCTAAATAAACTTACCACCTTCCCCTTCTCACCGTCTGCCCTTCTCCTGCCTTGCACTGACAAACACACTGAAACTTCATCACGTCCAGACATGGGCTCACCTGCCAGTTCACACGGGCCTTGTTCTCTGATTCCCTTTCCTGCTTCCATGAGTGGGTGTCCCCAGTCTCTCGGGGCTGTGTCTGGCTGATCCTACGTGCTGGAATTAGGCCTAAACACGGGGGTGGGGGTTACGGCTGGGGGCTCAGATGAGCCAGTGATCAGGCAGGGGCACTTTCTCTCCCATGTGCAGAGACCCCCTCCATGGGTCTCTCTGATGTGCTGTGAGTGACATTCTCCCAGTCAACCCACCCAAACAGAAAGTGGCCCATTCTTGCAGCCAGCACAGACAACAGTGCTTATGACACAAATCTGGTCATGTTACTCTCCTGTCTAAAATCCTCCCACGGCCCCCAACACCTCCCTCCTAAAATATGAAGGCTAAACACCCTGCCATGGAGTCCAAGTTCTTTATGGCTTTTCCTACTTCATTTCCTGCTTTTCCTCCATATCCATCCTGTACTGTACCCATGACAATATGCCATCCCTCTGCTTCAATATTCTGCCCACTTCATGCCCACTTACACCCAATTCAACCTCGTGGAAAACTCTTCAAGACTCACTTCAGGCCACACCTCCTGTGAGAGGCCTTCCCAGCCCAGCCGCTCCTTGGCCCTGTCCCCACATCAGGGGCACAAGTGCATTGTAGCCCTCGTCCCCTAGCTTGTCATTGCTTTTGTGCCCTGTCTTCCCTCTCTATGTGTGTTCTAAGAAGACAGGCTGCCACCGTCACGTTCAGCCTTGCTCATCCTTGCATCCCAGCACCCGCCACAGTGCCTGGCGCAGAGAAGGCAGGACGGACAGAGCAGTGGAAGTGCACAGACCCTCCACCTGCAGCCTTGGGAAGCCATGCTCTATCTCTGAGCACCGGTTTCCTCCTCTGTGAAATGGGGATAATTTTATATACCTTGTGGGTGATCAATCTGAAAGGATTAGTGTGATAAGCGGACAGGTCCCAGCCAGCGCCTGCCTCTTACAACATGGGTATTAAATGGACGCTATTATCTCTAACATTATGATTATAGTATGGACTCAGTGATATGTTAATGAGAGAAAGGAAAAAAGATATTAAGCAGGAGAGGGATGAAGGAAGGGAGAGAGGTGGAATAAAGGAAGCCTAGCAGGACAGTGCATGACACCCCAGGGTGGTGCTAACGGAAAAGGAAAGAACACGCCGGGAGGCAGTGCAGAGGCAGACCCACAGGCCTCAGCGAACGGCTGAATGAGGAAGAGCAGGTGCCAAAGACTGTCACGAGGTTTGGAATTTGAGTGGCTCAGGTGAGGCAGCCTTCTCCGGGCACCACGCAGGGTGCTGGGCACATAGGGTCAGCCAGACACAGCTCCGAGAGACCAGGGACAGCGATTCGTGGAAGCAGGCAAGGAAATCAGAGAACAAGGCCCATGTGAACAGGTAGGTGGGCCCAGGTCTGGACGTGATGAAGTGTGAAGGTGGACCGAGGGCCTTGGGCTTCCCCAGAGGTCAGGTTTTGACAGGAAAAATGTATGGATTAAGAAAGAGATGGGGGTGGGGGAGAGGTTCACTTGAAAGCCAGGAGATTCGAGAGACATGAAAATCTCAGATCAGAAAAGTGACATCATAGACGTTCAGAAACTGAACGAGAGGAAGCTAGCACTGAGGGAAGCCTCTGTAACCTGGGGCTATGGAGACAAACCTAGATGTAAGGCAGAAAAGGATGCTATTTATATTCGTTGAGTGAATAATATAAATATTTTAGAATGAAATGGGAGCCAACATCCAGGCATTTTATGTTTGCAACAAATACTGACAAATGTACCTATCTGTGGGATTTCTAGAAATGTATGCTGGGCCCGCTCAAGCAGAGTGGCTGGTGGAAGACATGATCCCTGATCCAGTAATAATGCACATTGATGTTTATTTATTGAGTACTTGCCGTGTGCCAGCCACAGTGCAAGCACTTTGCATGGCTAATCTCATTTAATGTTCATGCTCTTTATGGTACACACCATAACGTCACTCTCATTTTTCAGACAGGGAACTGAAGCTCACAGAGGTGAAATGATTTGCTCCAATGAACGGCTAGAAGTCTTATTTCAAAGTCCAACATCCACACAGTCCAGAAAGCAGCCTGTGTTCTCATGGTAAAAAGCAGCCTCTGCACTGGGAATCAAATGCACGTGCAGTAATTCACATGGTCAGAGAGTGCAGGGCGAAGTGGGCAGGAGGGATGGCTCCACCCCTCCTCTGGGCAGGGAACAAAGCCACAATCCCTAACCTATCGCACCAAGCACCTGCCTCAGCCCCACCCATTTTGCCTCGCTACTGTGCATAAACAACTTTGTGCTATTATTTCCGCCTAATGTATGCTCTGCAAGCCTCAGCAGGCCTTGAGAAAACAGTGACAGAGAAATAGTACTGAAACCTCAAGCCACCACCAAGGCTGTGCTGACGCCCCAACAGGAAAGTGGACATATTAGGTAATCCTGCCGCGTTTTACCAGCTCGCGCTACCCGAGCTCATGTGAAGAGAACTAAGGATTCTGGCCAAAACCCAGTGTGGCCG
The DNA here is from genome assembly GCA_963574885.1 of Lepilemur ruficaudatus. Classification (NCBI taxonomy): domain Eukaryota; kingdom Metazoa; phylum Chordata; class Mammalia; order Primates; family Lepilemuridae; genus Lepilemur; species Lepilemur ruficaudatus. Next base: position 59,540 of record CAUYRT010106642.1, read on the forward strand.
AGGCATGGGAAGGAGGAAGACTGACCTAACCCAGCATGGGCCCAGCGCTCAGGCCCACACCACAGCAGAGAAGGGGGCCGCCGGGGAGCCCTCTGAAACACAGACCGCTCATCACTGCTCCCAAAAATGATAGACATAGATTCCTACCGCCCTTGCCCACACCCCGCACATGTGTACACCTGCACCCCTCCACACTCACACGCATGTGCAGACCTATCAGACTAGGGGATGACAGACGGCCTTCGGTTTCCACCCAGAAGAAAATTAGAGCATTTGGCTTCAGAACCTCCAGGCTCACTCTCTTTATCCCTTTTCTGTCTCCAAAGCAAATTGCCCTCCATTTCAAAGCACCCGTCGTACAGGGGGTTAACAGGACTTTTACAGCTTTTCCACTTTTAAAACATGGCATTGAGACTTTAGGATAAATTTGTCCTGTGATTACTGTCTCTCCTGGATTCTCTTTTGCTGTTGTTATTCTAAGTTTCATTTTTAACTTTGGTATGAAAAACAGTCAAAAGGCAACAAATTGTGAGACAGATGACAGCAAAGGAGCTTTCTCTCTGTACCCTAAAATTAAACTGCATGGCTTTCCCAGGATGCTCACGCTTGAGACAAATTTATACAACCTAATTCATAGAAATATCTAAAAGTTATTCCCTAAATGCCTGCCTCAATCCCCAGGAATTGAGCAGGTTTAATTTTCTCATGTTCTGCAGCTTCTAGAAATGACATTCATTGTTTGACAAGTGACTATGTCAACCTAACAGAATAAATTCTGCTTTGGAAAGGGGCTTAGCACAGATAGCTATGTCTTCTGCAGGAGGAGGTAAAGATGCTGTCTCAGCAGCAATATGAGAGAAAGAGAGACAAATTCTGTGTGTGAGAGAGATAGAAACCCGAGCTAGCAACAAAGCCTTGCAAGCTTTTTGCACTCCATTAGCAAACTCACTTGGGCTGGGGTGCCTCTCCAGGGCCACCCCTCTGGTGTTCATGCTTTTGGGCTTTTGTGTTTCTTAGGAATTTAGAGTGCAGTTTCCTCTTGTAGGTCTGCTTGTGTCTCTATCAGTTGCAACAGTTTACCAGGCCTTCTCCGCCTATCTTTGCATAACAGGAAGCCACGTGTAACAACAAGAAGCTTGCAGAATTGTGAACGCTTCCTACTAAACCCTGCTCTGGGCCTGCCTCTTCCTCAGCACAAGGTGAAGTGGAGATTTGGCAATCAGATGGTAAACTCAAACTGGGTTGATTGTGTGGCTGGTAAACTGCCTATGGAAGCTACCTGCTTTTCCAGGCATGAATGTTAGGAAGAACAATTCTCATCTTGTAGGACTGTGGGATAACTAGCACAGTAAGCTCTGCCGGGCATACTCGTGGTGTGTTAAATTAATAAGAGTATTAGAAGTATTAACTCTTCCATTGTCAAAGCTAGTTATTCATTTTAGGTAAGAAGTTTTGCTTCATTGGTCACCAGCATTCGGAAATAAACATGTGCATTAGGATGCTTGAAGTATTTGTATTGAATAAGCACGAATGGATTCCATGGCCCCAGTATTTCACAGCCTGGGCAACGCTGGAGGATTGGCAACTACGATCAAGCACTGGGCCTTGAGGAAGCCACAGACGATTGCCCATCCCAACAGATGCTACTCTGGTCAGTTCCTGGAGCCTTCACTGGTCTTTGGGAATAGTGACTGTAGCCTTTAACTCTACTGAGAGCGTGAACAATGAACAATGCTAGCAGTGGGGTGGGCCCGGGGTACAAGTCATAACATGTATTTCTTAGTCTACAACCTGCTTAAAAAAATCCATTAAAAATTGAGGTAATTTTATTACGGCTGTAGGATAAATGATACCAATAAATTATTGATTGGTTTTGTTAGGCATGATCAAAGCCATGTGATTAGGAAATAAAATTTCCATATTTTTAAAGATGCACACTTAACCATGAGGAAAAAATATACGTCATGTCGGGGATTTGTCCTTAAAATATCTCAGCAAAGAAAAGGTGGGGGGAAAGAAAAAGAAAGGGATAGATAAAGCAAAATGTGACAAAGTCTTGATAATTGTTGCATTTCAGTAATGGGTCTACATGGGGGTTCATTATGCTTTCTGTGTTGATGTTTGAAACGTTTGTATAACAAAAAATCTTTTCCAGATTCTGTTAGGCTTAAGCAAATGAATTCTATTAGGCTTATTTTTTTTTCACACATCAGCTATTGCCCTGAACTTCAACTTGCCTGTTTCCCCAGGCCTGCATTTCCAGACCTGTTAGTCACTTGGCAGAATGACACTGCACAGATGTTATACCACACACGTAGGCATTCCCTTCCAGACGACCCGCCCCGCCCTCCCCTGCACTGTCATTTTGTTAGTTAATGAGTGGGAAGAAGCGAGGGACTCCTGATGCTTCCAGTATGGATAGGATTTCCTGTAAAATCAAATTTACTCCAACAGTTCATGGTGGAGAGCGAAAAAGGGTGGCAGGAACCTGAGGGAGCCTGAGGGTGGCCTCTGAGGGAGCCCAGGAAGGAATGACTGCCTGGAATTCTAGGTGGTCTGACCTCATGGCAACAGCTCTCATTTCCAAATTTCCATTGAAATGCCCAAAGGACTATCTTAGCAATACTAAGGAGAAGTCTGAAATGAAAGTAAAATTAAAGAAGGATATTATCTGAATGTCATTTGGTGATTTCTTTAAGATGTAGGATAGGCAAAGCTACCTAAAAAGAGCCGACCAACCCACACCTGAATGCATATGGCCAACAGCCTGTCCCAGGGGGAGTGAAGAGAGCTGCAAGAAGAATCTGCAACTCCCAGAGAGGAAAAGCGCACGGGAGGCAGGGAACAGATGCAAACCCAAAGTGTGTGCAGAACAGGGTCTGTCTGGAGGCGTTATTTCCAGTTTACTCTGGGTGCCCAAAATCAGGCCAGACAAAATTGGCAGCTCTGTCTTGCTAGCTCTTAAGTTGAGTCACTATACCAGTGAGAGCAGAGGACACTTTTCCAGCTAATCTGGAGGTACCACAAGGAGAAAGACAGGAAGAAAAAGAAACTCTCCGCAAACAGAGGGGGAGCTTCCTTCCCTTAACTGGATGCTTCTTAAAAAGTTCCCCGTGAGCTACCACCCAATGATTCCATCCTGGGAATCTACTCAGGAGATGTGAACGCACATGTCCACAAAATTCCTTGTATGTGAATGTTCCTAGCAGTATTATTCATGACGGTCAAAACTGAAATCAAGCCATAAACAGGTAACTGGCTAAACAAAATGTGGGGTAACAAAACAAAGCAATACTACCCAGCAATAAAAAGGAATGAAGGACTAATTCATGCTACATAATGAACCAAAAATTTTATGCTAAGCTGAGGAAGCCGAATGCAAAAGACAACATATTATATTGATTCCTTAGATAGGAAATATCCAGAAAACGCAACTCCATAGAGACAGAAAGAAGATCGAGGGTTGCCTGGGCTGAGGGTGAGGGCAGGGATTGGTTACAAATGGACTGGAGAGAACTTTCTGGGCTGATGAAAGTGTTCTAAAACTGGTTTGTGGTGACTGTTACACAACTCTATCAATTTACTAAAAATCATTGAATTGTACACTTACAATGAGGGAATTTTAGAGTATATAAATTATACCCCAATAAAGCTCTAAAAAGAAAGATCAAAAACTAAATGAATACATATAGTTACCCTACACACAAAAACCCCACAATAGAAATAGTAAGGAGCAAAATATTCTCTGCATAAAAAGGGGAATAATTTCCAACACACTTTATGAAGTTAAATAGACCATCAACAATGAAGTGGGAGGTTTTTGCCTGTTTTGTCACTTATCTATCCCAAGTGTCTGGTATATTCCAGGAATGCAAGGATACTTCACTATTAGGAAAACTAATACATAGGTTATCCTATCACTAAGTAAAAAAAGCCATATGTTTTCAAAAGATTGTGAACTTTCATTTGATGAATGCAACATAAATGTTATCAATGTTAATTATCAAGACTAGAAGGCTACAGTCTCAGGTGTTAAAGAATATCTCAAATAAAAAATAGGAGGGAATTGAAAGAATGCTTTATGCTGCTGAAAATTGAACTACTGAACATTGAAAGAATTACAAGTTCTTAGGACTCAGGCCAAGTATTAGCCTGCATGTTTTAGCTGTATAGGGAAAAAGTGAAGTACAGGTGAGACTTTTCAAAGAAACAGAAAATGGCACAGCAGAAACTTCCTGACACTCCTACTGTGTCATATAATTGAAGGCTGTGGAGTATGTAAAAATTTCCACTGCTGTGACATTTTGCAATTCTGTTAAAAATTTTTGAGCATTTAACAGGAGAAATCATTCTAAAATTCATGAAAGATAATCAAATACCAAAAAAAAAAAAAATGTCAAAGCCTTGCTTAGAGCTACTGACTTGTGAAAAGTTATTGAGGTTTTACTTTTACATAAAATTATGTCAATAACCAGCATTTCTAGCCATTTCAAGCTATGCTTCACAGTACTTGAGTGAGGCTTTGCAGAATGCAGAATTTTCCCTGTGATTCTGCCACTGACATCCGGCAGCTCTTCGAAGCTGTCAAACATTATCAGCTGTCTGAAAAATGCTTTAGGGGGTTTCCCCTTTATCGTCCAAGGTCCTCACAAAAATGTCAGGGCTTATTTTGTATGCTCCGTGAGCAGCCCTGATGCCTCTCTCTGGCCTGGGCTTTCTTAGTGCTCACACACTGGCCCTTGCCCTGATGTGTCTTTGTGGCTGGACACTCCTTTGTAGTTCTTACAGAAGACTAGAGGAATACCATTCTTCTTTCTTCAAAAAAAAATTTTTTTTTTTAATTTTTATTTTTTAGAGACAAGGTCTTGCTCTGTCACCCAGGCTGGAGAGCAGGGGCGCCATCATAGCTCACTGCAACCTCAAACGACTGGGCTCAAGTCATCCTCCTGCCTCCCGTGTGGCTGGGACTACAGACACATGCCAATGTGTCTGCCTAGTTTTATGATACTTTGTAGAGACGAGGTCTCGCTGTGTTGTTCACGCTCGTCTCAAACTCCTGGCTTCTAGTAATCCTCCTGCCTTGGCCTCCCAAAGTGCTTAGATTACAGGCGTGAGCCTCTGCATCTGTCTTCTTTCTTTTTTCTTTATCTGTTTGTTTGTTTTTAGCCAATGATCATTGAAAGATGTACTAAGCTTTGAAGGAGTGGGTGCTGAGGCTGAAGCGGCAAGAACCATGATGGACAAACAGGAAGAGGAAGAAGGTAAAGCATGAGTGGGTGACTCAGCAGGCTGACGCCAGAACACCCAGGACGCACTCCCAATTCCGAATCCCTCTGGCTCGGCACGTCTAGTAGATATCTTAATAGAGATCTTTTGAAGGTGAAAAATAACTTGTAATGTTTGAGTTGGGTTTTTTCCCCCAATTATTTTTTATTATGGTAAAACACGCATAGTGTATCTTTTATTTTTCTGAGACTGGCAATAATTTCTTTTTATTATATGACTTCTTTTAATTTCAGAATATTATGGGGGGTACACACACTTTGGTTACATATTGTCTTTGCCCCGTCTGAGTCAGAGCTACAAGCGTGCCCTTCTCCCGGACAGTGCGCACCACACCAGTTAGGTGTGAATTTACCCATCCCCTCGTCCCCACTCCCACCTACCTGACACCCAGTGAATGTTACTTCCATATGTGCACGTAAGTGTTGATCAATTACTACCATTTTTAAGTGTACAGTTCAACAGTATTAAGTACATTTATATCGTGCAACCATCACCATCAGCCGTTTCCAGAACTCTTTACATCTTGCAAAACTG
>CAUYRT010106644.1:0-19793 GCA_963574885.1 Lepilemur ruficaudatus
CTGGTCTGATATCATCTTTTTCTGAGAAGCAGTGAGCTGGGGAACATTTTTTCATTAATCTTCACAATTTCCTGTGAGTGGCTTTCAAGAAACTGTTATTATCCTTTGTTGACAGAAGGACAAGTGATGACCTGAGGTCACATAATGTGTTCTACGACAAACACTGAAATTGTGGGAAAGCAGAGAGTGAAAGGAATAGAGCAAGCCCATTGCATTGTTACATGATGTCCATCAAATCCTTGCTTTCAATTTTTTATTTTTTCATAAGTATTTCTTTTTATATCTGGACAGATGAGCGTTCATTCTTACCTAAATTGGCTTATTTTTTCTTGCTCTGTGGGCCACTTTTTAATTGAAAACTTTACATTAAATGTAAATTGCAAAAGTACAGGTTCAATAAAATACTGAATGAATGAAAGACTTTCTGGGGCTACAGCTCTTGATTATAAATCAAGTCCTCCTTTCACCCCATTCTTTTCTCTAGGGATTTACCCCATCCGATAGGTTACAAGGCAGCAATGTTGATGAGCACCCAGTGAGTTCAGATCATTTCTCTTATAATACTTTATTTAGTGTGAAAATATAGTTGTTAATATGAAAAGGAAGATATATATATATACACACATAAGATATATATGTGTGTGTGTGTGTGTGTGTGTATAAAATCTACACACCCCACCTCACTCAGGATAAATTTCTTAGAGTATTTAGACATTGTCAAAAAGCAAGATGGAGCAAGAATGGAAAACTGAATAGCAATGGAAAAGCCATAGTGAAGAGACAAGAAATGATGAGCTCCAGTTTGCACAGAACACTAATGTGCATATTTAAAATAAATTTAGGCCGGGTGCGGTGGCTCACGCCTGTAATCCTAGCACTTTGGGAGGCCGAGGCGGGCGGATCCCTCAAGGTCAGGAGTTCGAAACCAGCCTGAGCAAGAGGGAGACCCCGTCTCTACTACAAATAGAAAGAAATTAATTGGCCAACTAAAAATATATAGAAAAAATTGGCCGGGCATGATGGCATGTGCCTGTAGTCCCAGCTACTCGAGAGGCTGAAGCAGAAGGATTGCTTGAGCCCAGGAGTTTGAGGTTGCTGTGAATTATGCTGACTCCACGACACTCTAGCCCGGGCAACAGAGTGAGACTCTGCCTCCAAAAACAAACAAATAAATTTAAACGTAAAATATTTCAGTTTGATTGTGAGCCTTATGACCATCCTATGATTTGAGGTGTGGGTAACACTTGACTTTTAAGCAAGTACACAAAGGGGACAGAGGCCCTAATACAGTCATGCTGTGGATCGGTGGGGAAACAAATGTCCTTCTCAAGACTTCAGAGAAGTCCTCTCTGCCCTCTACCAAGGGATGAAGCTCAGACTCACAATACTTGCTCTGACCAGAAAAAGGACTCTACACTGCCCTTGAAACTTCCCAAGTGTAGGAGCAAGGGCAGTGGGTCAGGTGCTGAGTAAACCCAAGAATGTGTTTTGTTGGTTCTGCCTATTATTATTGTCAGTAATGTATATATTTTTTCTGGTTTGGAAGACTATTTTCCTGCTAGAGTGATTCTGATAATATCACTGAACATATTTTTTCACCTCTGAATTTATGCCAGTACTTTAACACTTTTTATATCATTAAAATAAAATCCTTTGGTTCCAAATGAAATTCTTCTTGAAATCAATTTGAGGTTGAAGAATCAGATATAATGTTGTTTGTAGATGTGGAGATTCAAGAGACTGTGCCTTGTAGAATGAAACAAGACTCCAGGAAAAAGAAATCGAGTCCACTCAAGTTAATGGAGATGTGAGGTTGTCATCTCTCTTGGCGATGTGCTCATCAGCAGCTCACAGTGAAGGCGATAGAAACGAGGGACTGATTAATGGGACTTCAATGATGCTTTTTGGTTGAAACCCTTTGAAGTGAGTGTTAAGATGACTCAAATGCAGGATAAGCTCTTGCCAGAAGTGGAAATAGGAGAGGCTGTTTGATATGGAGTTGTTTACCTGCCCAGCTCTGTGTCATTTTTCTCACTTAGTGGCAACCTCTTCTCTCCTCTCAGGTCACCAGCATCCTCATAGTTGTGCTGCTTTCCTTTCTACCTTCATCCTCACTTAGCAAAAGTCCCATAAGCATATTCATACTAGACTGTAATTGACTGATAAATGAATCTTTGATTTGTCACTCAAGAAATATATTTTCCTAGTAAGAGAAAACAAAAAACTTAATCTCTAATTTTTTAAAATATAATTTTAATAGGCTTCATTTTTTAGAGCAGTGTTAGCTTTGTAGCAAAAGTGAGCATCAGGCACAGGGATTTGCCATGTGCCCCACGTCCCCATACACACCCCTGTCTCCACACATGGGGGTGGCATAGCCTCCTCCTTTGTCAACATCCTCTACAGAGGGGTGCGTTTGTTCCAACCCGTACACCTGCACTGACACATCAAAATCACCCAAATTCCGTAGTTTACCCCGAGGTTCACTACTGAGGCTGTGCATTCTATGGGTTTGGATGAATTTATGACGATATGCACCACCACTATAGTATCATACAAAGTAGCCTCACTGCCCAAAAAATCTTCTGTGCTCTGCTTATTTATTTATCCCTCCTTCTCCTCTAACCTCTCGTGATAACTGACTTTCTTATGGTCTCTATAGTCTGGCCTTTTCCAGAATGTCAAACTGGCTTCTTTAACTTAGGAAAGAAGTACATTGATTTTGTAACCTGAGATGTTGCCGAATGTATTTATCAATTCTAGGAGTTTCTCGGTGGAAGATTTGGGATTTTTTCAATATGAGATCATGTCGTCTGCCAAAAGCAATAGTTTGACCTCCTCATTCCCCATTTGGATACTCTTAATTTCTTTCTCTTTCTTGATTGCTCTGGCTAGGACTTCCGGCACTATGTTGAATAGAAGTGGTGACAGTGGGCAACCTTGTCTGGTTCCAGTTCTTAGTGGAAATACTTTAAACTTTTCCACATTCGGTATGATGCTGGCTGTGGGTTTGTCAATACGGCTTTGATAATTTTGAGATATGTTCCTTTGATGTTAAGAATTTTTATCATAAAAGAAGGTCTGAATAGTTGGGCAGCCCAATCTTTGCTTAGTTGCTTTTTGCAGTATTTCAGGTTTAAGAGTATGTTGGGTCCTTTATCGCTCACCCCTGCTGCTTGGGTCCTTAAATGTTTGTGTTGCTTTCTCAACTGATGAATGGGAGTCACTCTCCTTTGATAAGATTTGGACAGTGCATTCATGAAAGGGATGGTGTGTGTGTGATGGTTTGACACAGCAATCTCTAAATGTGTTCAGCCTCTACATTCTTTTTTTTTGACCTACTTAATATTACTCCCCATCCTCTGGTCTAGGGATCAGGAAGCTGGCTGTGACAAGAATATGATTGCCTATGGAGAAGAGAAAAGACAGCATGGATTTCTCTCTGCTCAGAACCCTGTGGTGCCCTGCATGGTTCTCCAGCACTCTCTGAAGAAGGCGAATGCAGAGCAACCCTTGAATATGGTGATTTGTTAAAAATGTAGCAATAGTCTTATAGTCCCCAAGCCCATGTGGCCACTTTTGGTGCAGACTCAGAGGCTCACAGAGAAGTGCCAGGGCAACAGCCCAGAGGAGTCAATGGGCACCAGCTGAGGGTCAGAAGGGTGGCTGGAAGGCAGTGGTTTACACCTCTCTGTCTTCAGAGCTGAGGAACATAGAAAACTGTATAAAGAACTGTACTGAAATAAAAAACTTTATTTGGTCAAGTTTTATTGCTGGTTATAGTTATTGTGCTTGATCCCCGCAGCAATCCTTTTAGGTAGCACAGCTAGGGAAAGATGAGGGCAACAGGACAAGGAGAGAGGAAGTGTGACCTGGGACCTCTGACCTGTCAGGGGATGAGCAGGAATCAAGAAGCCCAGGAGGCCCCTCCACCACCAGAGGCACCTGTTCACTGAAGCCCATCACACAAAGGAGGTGGGAGCTCTTGGTGGGGGGTCCTCCCCAACGCTGACATGAGGTATAACTAGGACACCAGTACCGCACTGTGTTGGAGTTTCACCCATACTGAAAAAGGGAGTGAGGGGGGAAGAAAGAAAGCAGCAAAACTCAGAAAGGATTTAGTAACCTGATGGCATGATTGTCTAGCTAGCAGCTTAAAAATAGAGTTGTACTAGCACAGAAGCTTAGGAAATCTCATTTTCTAGGGAGGAGTTGGTGAAAGTGTCACTAATTCAGGGTTGATTCAGGGTTAAAGAAACTAGGAAGGGATGTTATACACATCAGCAGGGTAGTTTGTCCATAGAGGATGCAGAATTCCATTTCCTACGGCCCAAGGTGTAAAGGAAAACTGACTATTAGCACTTTCTTCAACAGTAGAAAAACGATACTTATGATGTTTTTAAAAATAAATTGTTATTATTTAGATAGTGCTTTCATATCACATAAATAAAAATTGAAAACGTATCCCTTAGCTTAGATAAAGGTAAAAGGTAAAAGGACACAGGGGAGACGTGAACAGACAACCCTCTGCAGAGCATTAGGAGATGGGCCTTTAAAAGGAGACACCCTAGAGATGTGGGGGGCTCGGGGAGAGTGTCTTCAGCTCACCAGAGTTTGTAGAAGGAGGAGCCACTAAAAGAGGCCCACAGTTAGATTTACCAATAAGAATGATTGCTAACTTTCCTCTTTTTGGAACATCCCCAATTTTGAATCACGGAATAATTACAGCTATAAAATTGCAATAGATCCTCAAAACATAAATCATTCTAGCCAATTCTCTGCCTGTAATTTTCACTATGAAAGAATGTTAAGTCAATGAAAGCAAAGAAAACAAAACAAGGTAATCCAAACAGACCAAAACAAAATAAAACTTTTATATAGCATTTTGGGTGAAAAGCAATTATAACACTGAAATATTGAAATAAATGTACCATCTAGTTTTCCATTTTTTCAAAACAACTTTGCCAATTTTTGGTCATTGAAGTCTCATATAAATTTTAGTATCAATTTGTCAAGTCTGATGAAAAAGCCTGCTCATATTTTGACAGAAAATTTGTTGAATTTATACAAAATTTGGAGAGGATTGATATCATAACACTATTGATTCTTTTGAACATGGTATATTTCTCAATTTATGTAGATTTTCTTTAAATTCTCTTGCAGTGTTTTGTAGTTTCCAGCTTACAGATTCTGCACAGAGCTTATTTAATTTATCCCTGTTTGTTTTTTAGTTTATTTTAATGTTTATTTTTCTAATTTTAATTTTTTTGTTGCAAGTACATTGAAATATAATTGATATTACATCCTGTGGACTCATTATTCATTCTAGAATTCCTTTCACAAATTTCTTGATTTCTTTCAATAGAAATCATATCTTGTGCAAATAAAGACAGTTGTATTTCTTCCTGTATGTTTGATTTATTTATTGCTGCATAACAAATTGCCTGAAATAAAATGACATAATTTGGCTTAAAATGACACAAAATTTTAATCTCAGACTTTCTGTGGGCCAGGGATGTGGCTGTAGCGGGGTACCTTTGGCTTGAAGTTTCTATTTAGGTTGCAGTTAGGCTGTTGGATGGGGCTATGGTCTCATACGAAGGTTAAACTGGGTGAGGGTACCTGCTTCCCAGCTCACTCACTCGGCTGTCTGCAGGCTCAGAAGATCTGCCTCAAAGCTTGCTCATGTCATGGCCGGCAGGCTCTGGTTTCTTGCCATTGGAGTTCTGCATTGACTTCCTGGGTGACCTCATAATATACAACTGGTGACCTGAGAGAGAGGGAGCCAGAGACTGCCCAGCAGGTGCCACCGTCTTTTTAGAACTTTATTCCAGGAGTGACGTCCTTTCACTGCTGCCACATTCTGTTTATTACACTCAGACCGGTAAGTCCAGCCCACACTGGAGGAGAGGGGATGAGATGATGACATGAATCCCAGGAGTCGAAAAACATTGGGAGGGACTACCTTAGAGGCTTCCTACCGCACTTTCTAATTTGCATGGCATTTGTGTCCTCTCTTGACTTGTTGATTGACCAGGACTTCTAATATGATGTTTACTAAATGCAGAGAGAACAGATATCCTTGCTTTTGATCCTACCTTTAGGAGGAAAGCAGTGTTTCACCATTAATCTTAATGTTAAATATAAGTTTGTTGTAGAAGCATTCTATCAGGTTGAGGAAGTTCATTTATATTCTTATTTTACTGAATTTTTTTAAAAAAAATTTAAATAGGTGTTAAACTTTATCAAATGCCTATTTTTTTGTTGTTATTTCAAAATATTACAGGGCTACAAACGCTTTGGTCACGTAAATTGCCTTTGCACTGCCATAGTGAAAGCTACAAGTGTGCCTATTCTTAAATTAGTGAGATGATAATTTTTTTCTTTGTAACTATTAGCGAATTAATTAGTCTATTTAGCAAATTTACTGATTGGCATTTCAATGTTAAACCAATCTTGTATTTCTAAGATATCTATATATTTATACATATCTATTTATAGATAGATAAAAATAAGTGCTTAAGGTAAATAAATATGTGCACTATTTTTTTCTCCAAAGTTTGGAGTGTTATACTTACGTAAGAATAAGATTTTTAAAAGGTTGTATATGTGGTGGCATGGTATGCCATGGCCAGCAGGGCCGTGTTCTGTAACAGAAGAACATGTTTGTGAAGGGCAGGGCTCTTTGTGATGTGGGGACATACTGAAAAGACAGAATATGTTGTCCTCTGTGATTGAGACGCACAGAGGTGAGTCAGACTTTGGTGGGCTGGGTCCAGGTACTCAAGATTAGTAGGAGTTTGCATCTTCCTTCCGGTTGTTTGTGCACAGCTTCTTTCTGCAGATGGACTTTCTCTGGGCAAAAAACAATTAGTATTCTAGATCTCTTAACCTTTCAGGGAAGAGACAAGCTCTCTGCCCCCAAATTCCTTATAATCCCAGGCAAGACCTAGATATATCTTCTTGGGTTATTTCCATCACTCACATCTCCAGTTGTAGCCATTTTCTCCTTGGGTTGAGAGAGGACACAGTGATTGCCAGTTTACACCTTAGGCTCATGTGCAGATAAATGGGAAGGATCCCTAACAGGGTAAGAGAAAGCAGATGTGCAGAGGACGCAGGCTAACTTAAGCATAACTACCATTCTTTGGCGATTCCACTCTTTGATTTTCTTGTGGCTATGTGCTTCTATAGAGAAGCAAACATCAACTGTAAGACAATTTAGCTCTCCTTGGAAATTTTAACAATGGAAGAAGGGAGAGTTAGTTAGAGATGATGTCTGATCTGCTATTCTAATTTACAAACTCCTCCTCTTACCAAAACCTACTCCCCTACATATGTATACCCCAAATCCTAAATCTCAGACTCATGGGGGATGTTCTGAGAAGACTTGAATACTGTTCATCTTTTCACTCTCAATAACGAAGGCTCAGAGGTGAGAGAAGGGAACTACAAGGATATGCATCTTTTAAAAAGAATTATAGCTATTTATGCATTATCACCCCAACCAAATCACAAACTTCTTAAGGAAAGAATCATAGTTGAAGCACCAAGGTATTTTTCATGTACTTAGCAGAGAGGAAGCACTCATCATTTTTTTTTAAATGAGTAACATCTTAGTGCCTATGTTAGTTTCCTAGGGCTGCTGTAAGAAACTATCACAAACTAGGTAGCTTAGCACAAGAGAAATTATCTCTCTCACAATTCTAGGTGCTTGATGTACAAAATCAAGGTTGGCAGAGCCATGCTCTCCCTGAGGGATCTCGCGGAGGATCCCTCCTTGCACCTTCCCAGCTTCTGGTGGTTGGCGGCAATTCCTGGCATTCCTTGGCTTGCCCACGCATCACTCTGATGTCAGCCTGTCATTGCGTACAGCTCTCCCCGTGTGTCTGTCCGTCTTTGTGTCTTCACGTGGCATTGTCCTCTCCGTGTTTCCTTGTCCAAATTTTCTTGTCTTAGAAGGTCACCAGTCACTGGGTCATGCACACCTTAATGCAGCATGACCTCATTTTAACTTGATATCCAAAAAGACCCTGCTTCCCAATAAGGTCACGTTCAGAAGTACTGAGTGTGAGGACGTGAGTGTGTCTTTTCGGAGGACACAATTCCACCCACGACAGTGCCTCATTCTTTAGCCCTAAGTACCAGAAAAGAAAATAAGCTCTGGTACAATTTTTAATATATTTGTATTTTCATTAAAACTTACTTTGAAGACCTAAGATTGTAGGGGAAACATACCATCACTCCCTTCACCCATATTCTAAAGCTATGAGATCTCTGCTTCAGTGTCTGAAAAACGGAAGTAAGGAGGTTTGTGTTTGGTGAGTGGTAACAGGGGAGAGAGCGGGATTTTGACCTCCTGCCTCCTGGGCTGCGAACCCTCGTGTCAGCTGGGGCTCCTCCCGTTCCTGCTCACTGTGACACGGCTGAGCGCTAAGGACTGGAACGAGCTTAGATGATCTCCAGTAAGTCCAGTAGCCTACGGAGACCCGCCGTGATTCGCAACTGCACGTTCTGTTCAGAACTCAGTCGCTGTCTACTGGTAGGGGCTGCCATCCTGTGGAGCTCAGAAATGCTGAGCCGTGTCATTCCCAGGCTCTCAGTCTGTGGCGCTGTGCAGACTGTATGTAGTTAGGATTTTATGCACTGATTTTTAAGGCATATTAGCCCAAACTCTGTAGCTGCAATGCATCTAGAACACATGTCTTTCCGGTTTGGTCAAAGGCAGACTTGATATCATAAGGTCTTTGAAATTGTCTGAAGATTTATACATATACATATATATATATATATACATGTTTTGTGGTGGACTAATCACAAATGCCAGGGAACACGTATGATGAAAAGGTTCTTCGTGCCTCAGGAAGCTGCCCTGCATTGTCTAGTCTAATTATGTGCCAGGGAGAGGGTGGAAATGAGTTGCCCTGAGCAAAAATAAAGACCCTATTTTGCTGACAAAAATCCTTACAGGTGAATTAAGACTTTCATGCTCCAAGGAGGCTGATATGATTTCATCTATCTTCACTGAAAAAGTGCTATGTTGGCGTCTTAACCCCTGGCACTTCAGAATGTGAGCTTGTTTGGAGATAGGGTCTTTCCATAGGAAATCAAATCAAAATGAGGATTAGGCTGAGCGCTAGTCATCTCTGGCTGGTGTGCTTGTCAGAAGGAGAAACGTGGACACAGAGAACACGCGCAGAGACACAGGGAGAAGGCGGCCACCTGTCAGCCAAGGAGACAGGCCTGGGGCAGAGCCTCCTCTCACAGCCCTCAGAGGAAACCAACACCGCCAGACCTTGATCTCGACCCTCAAGTCTACAGAACTGGGAGAAAGTAAATTTCTCTTGTGTAAGCCGCCCAGTCTGTGGCATTTTGTTACAGCAACCCTAGAAGATTGATACAGAAGGTGACAACTTATCCAGAACTTGGAGCATCAGGGCTTAAGAGACGCACAGCGTGTCTACGACAGGGGGGATTTCGGCACTGTTTACCCCAATAGTAAGATATTCTTTCTTTTTTTCAGTATAAAAATGGTCCTTTCTGGTGGTCCCCAAGGCTTCACTTCACCTTGGGAGAGCAACAGAAAATCCCGCTTGTGACTTTAATTTGTTTTTATGCTTTAGAGTTTTGTCGTACAGAATTCTCTTTTTAAATTAACTTTTATTTGTACATATTCATGGGGTACAAGTGCTACATTGACACACTGCATCGTGGTGAAGTCAGGGCCTGCGGTGCATCTATAAGAGAAGCGACACGCACTGTACCCACCGAGCAACCTCCATCATCCGCGCCCTCCCCAACCCCCAGCCCTCCGAGTCTTCATTGCTGTGAATTTAATTTTTTGAAAAGTCTGCTAAGCCCTAGGATATGTAGATGTCCTCAAACTAAAAATTGTCTGTATTCAGAAATATCTTTTTATGATTTAACTTTTCTGTATAAAGTATCTGTGATGACAGATGTTTCATGAAACTGTAGTTTGGAGCATCAGTGATCATCTGAATTGTTTACGTTATCTATTTTTTGTGATATTTTTTCTTTCCCTCTCATGTCATCCTTTAATTAGGCATTGTTAGTGACGGGTAACTAATTGCTCAGTGGAACGTCCTGTGGAGGAGAATATGGCACTTTTAACTTGACAGAGTGCAGATGTTACACTTTGCTTTGTCATCACCCTCGATAATTGAATCATGCTAATAGTTACTCATTAAAGAACACGTCTTTATTTAAAGGCTTTTGGTTATAACGGTTCACTTAGTAGAGCACCACAGAGCTTAAATTTTTCATCGTATTTAGAAAGAAAATTCAAAAAGACTGAATATGTTGTCTTGATTTAAGCGTCTAGAGAAAAACATCAGTAGGAAAAAGCCCAGCTCAAAGCCATCTAGTTAGTTTAATTTATGAGCACTAATTTGGTCTTCACTCAACACTTGGAGTGAAAGGGAAACTTCTAAAAAGCAGCCAATTACATTATGAAGCAGCTGTAATTTTTATAAAGTTCTTCCCTATATTGAGAGAAAATTTGCCTCCCTGAAATTTCAAGTAACTGTCCTGGATACAATGAGACTCTCATTTCACATGACAGTTTGTTAGAAACTTGGATTCAGGTAAAAGATCTCGTAGTCGCCTGCTCCTGTCTTCATTCAACCTTTCGTCAGGTGGCAAAGCTGTCTTGGCTGTTCTGGTTTGTGTCGTGGGAGTGTTCCCCCGAGTGGCCTTGTCCCCCTGCAAAGAGAGCCCAGGAGGAGAGTGCCTAGTGCCGAGCAGAGTGCGGGGCAATCGTCACCCATCGCACACGGACCTTGGGCTTCCACTGAGGACACGTGCACACAGGGCAGGTGAGTCAGAGCATCCTCCAAAGAACCATAGGCTCTGGATTCTGCCGATAGTTACATACAGTTTAGAGTATAATTTTATATTACAGAGCAACATTGGCAAACTATGGTCTGCAGGCCAAATCTGGCCCACCCCTTGTTTAGGTAGAGAAAGTTTTATTGCGACCAGCCACCCCTGTTTGCCTGTGTGTTGTCTGTGGCTGGGTTCCTGCTACCACAGTAGAGCTGAGTAGTTGCAACAGTAACTGCATGACCTGCAAACGTGAAGATATTGACTGGTTGGCCCTTTATAAAAAAATGCCAACCCCTGTTATAGGATATATTACATTATACTTTTTGTTTCCTAAAATATCTGGCTATCTTATCTCCCTTCAAAATTGCAGTTGGATAGAATTGGAGTGACCTGGGAGATCTAGGGAGCCTTAAAAATTATCTAGCCTAATAGCCATGTGAAAATGCAAAAAACACGGCTGTAAATTATTTTAAAATGTGCATTTATCTAACTAAATTGTTACTCTATCAAAATTAAACCTGTTTTTTAGTTTGTAGCAGGCCAAAACGAATCACTTCACCTTTCCAGTGGAGGCCTTCACATCTGTGAGTGGACCGCCAGCTGGTACCCAGCCTCCCTGTGCCTCCTGCGCTGTCTCATCAGAGATTCTCATTTGTGTGGCACAGGTGTCCTCTGATCACCGAATTTCAGCCCTTTAGATTTGTCCCATTGCCACAGACCTCAGTTTTCATTCTGTGCTTTGGGTTTAGTGGAGGCACCGAGTTTGGAATTAAGACCAGCTCTCTCAGAAGTGGTTTATTGAAACTCTAGTCACTGATCTTGTTTTGTAAACCTGAGCATGTCTTTCATCACGATATTTTTATTCCCATAATGAAGTCGTGACCTATGAATGTTGTATTTAACAGGCTGAATACATGTGAAAAGAGAAAACAGAGAAATAAAAATTGATTTAAAAATGTATTTGTATACATCTCTCTCTTTCTTTTTTCTTTTGCTGACATTGATTTCTGTGTTCAGAGCTGAGATTACGGGGTTTTTCTGGCTCTTCAGCAAGTGATCCACATGACATCACTCACAATCTGTGATTCTTTAAGCTTTGCCTCATGCCCTAGCATTTCATAAAAGATATGCATTACAGCTTCAATTTTAGATTAAATGAAGTAGGGTGTTTTGGCTGTGTACAGATAATTCTAAGAAATAATCACATTTAAATTTATTTCTGCTTTGGGAAATATTTAGGGAATTGGAAAAAAAAACCATGGTGCAATGAATTTTAAAATAGGTCTTGCTACAGGGATGTTCTGATACTTCTGGCAGTGTACACGTTCCTCCCCTGTACGATAATTGCAAAGTAATACAAACACATGGACCCGGTCCCCTGACAGCTGTGAGAACACAGGGCTTGCAGGATCGGCTGCTTGAACATCAAGCTGGTTTTCAAAACAGAAGCCAAACAGAAGATGCATAAAAATGAATTGCAGTCAGAATAAACACACAGGAAGATAATAAATATTTAAAAAAATCACTATGCCTCAGTGAAGGGAGCTCGTGAGGGCACTCAGCTGTTCTCACCGATTGCCTTTCCCTCCCGGGCTGCGGTTACTCCGGGGTAGGGAGCTGCAAAGGGTTGCAGCCATTGTCAGTTTACCCTTTGGTGCTGCAGGTGACTTTTGCTCCTCAGAGGCAGAGACCAGGTCATCCAGTCTTGTGACTTCCCATCCATCATCTCCCAACCCTCTTCTCGAGAAACAATCTGGTAATCTAGTAATAATCTAGTAATAACTAGATCAGTAAATGTCTCCTGAATGAAAACAAAAGTCCGAAGGAGGGTCGTAATTAATAGGTCTTGGATGATCTTAGCAGAGGAGATTTAAGGAGACAGGTGGAAACAAGGGAGTTTGCAGTTTGGTCAATGAGCAGAAGGGAAGGAAATCGATATAGTGGCTATAGATAACTTTAGAAGTTTGACAGAAAGGAAGAGAAGAAAAATGTCATCTGTATGAAAAGGAGAAGACAGGATACAGCTGAGGAAATAATTACTTTAAAGGGGGTGAGAGATCGAGCGTGTTTTTGTGCTCATGGAAGGAGGCAATGGAAAGGGAGAAGCAGATGACTCAGCCATAGAAGCTCGAGGGAGCCGGGTAAGATGCAGGGGTCAAAGGCACTAGGCGGGGGAAGAGCCTTCATCATGAGAAGGGACGTTCTAGTTCTCTAAGATGGGGAGATGTTGACGGATGGCTGGGGTCCAGGATCTCTGTGGGCTCCACTAGCTGCCTGGGGACGTCTGTGCAGGAATCTGCAGGGGACAGGGTGTGCAAGTCCAGCAAAGACTATTGTTTTCAATGTGGGCCAAAAGTCTTGTGTGGGGACACTGGTCCTGATAAAGTGGTCTGGGGCTGGTGTAAGTTGCACAAACTCAGTTCTGAATGGGACAAGAAGGCCAGAGCACCCTGGATGAAAGCACCTGTCTCCTGCCTCCTTCCACCTGGGGGCTCCTCTTCTGGGAGCACTCCATTGCCTTCCTTTACCTCCATAGTTTAGTGGGGAGATAAGATGAGGAGGGACACCAGAGGAAGATGCCTCATGAGACATAGCATCCTCCTCTTTGCACAACTTGCCTAAATCATGCATTTCTTTCCTCCTTTCCTCTGGTCTTTGCCCAGTATGGTAGACCTTCCAAAGCAAGGACTCTTCCTGGGCATTGCCTGTGTTCTTAGTGGCCAGAGATAGCTGAGAACTGAAGATATCTAAGTGAAAAGCTTAGTTGACATTAGTCAAACCAAAGAGAGAGGGATGATTATGATTTGTGGAGGGAAGGATTACAAAAACAGTATATGAAAGAACAGAAATCTGAGGTGGAAATTCTAAAAGAAACAATTCTTAAAGGAACTCACCAAGTGGGTTCTACAACTTTTAATCTTTGCATGGAGAAATCTTTGCACCATTGCGTTCCAACAGTGACCCTGACTTTGAGTCTTATCCTGGCTGTTCCATGTAAAGGAGTGAGGGAGTCACTAATTAAACTTGGTGTTGAGAATGGAAAGGATTGTAATAAATGATCTGCAGGATGAAAAAAGCAGTGATGGGACCACTGACATGCCGAATGGGAACAGTGGAGAGTCACCGAAGTAAAGTCACTGACTTGCATGTCATTCATTCATTCATTCATTACTGAGTGAATTGGAGAAATGTTAATTGAAGAAACACTGTGCATCTGTGCTCTCCATGTCTGGCAGTGAGAAAGCTCACGAAATGACTCCCTCTGTATTCTTGAGGAGCATCCGGTCTACTTGGAGGATGCTACAAGTTAAGCTGGAACACAGGGTCCTATGTGAACTTACGGCTTGTATACAAGTGCTTATTCCAGCTCCAGGAGGTCAAGGGAAGCTTTCCTGAAAAATCACTGTAATCTGAGGACTGATAATATCCATTTAGGTAAAAAACTAGTCAAAGTGTACCAGGCCAGAAGAAGAGGACAGGGTGCAGATGAAAGGATGCCAAGGTCCAGAGAGAGCACACGGGGAAACCGACCCAGCCTGAACACAGGATGGCTGTGGCCCAGGACTTCAGGAGGTGACTGTGTTTGATAAAGTTGCAGAGTGAAACAGGGCTCAGGAAGAAATCCTTGAGTTGGTTTACATTTTTAGAAGAATTGCTCAGGATTAGCTGGAGGAGAGACCGGAGGTTGCAGACCGGTGACCAAACATTATTAGAGGGACAGGTGAGAGGTGCTGCACCACGGCTGCATCCGGGAAGGTGGAGAAAGGTGAACATGTTTGAGCATATTAAGAAGGTAGAATTGACAGGAGAGTTTTCTGGGAAAATCTGGTTACAGACTAGTTTCACTTGCGCGCATTTGACTGAAGGTGTTTCATGCAGGCAGGAGGCGTGGAGGGGCAGTGTGGTGCAACTGCAGGCAGACAGCTGTTTATGTGTAAGCAGCTATCAATTAAACGTGATTGACTGAATATGCATTTGGTTCAGAGCGATAATTTCTATATTAGCTCCCATTTATTAAGCATCTGTTAGGTATTTTACACATTCAACTGTGTTCCCACTTTATGTATGAGAAAAGGGAATCTTGTGGGAATTGGGCAAAGTTTCCAGTTACCTGGCGGTAAGTCTTGGGTGAGAGTCAAGGTCAGAGCATGTAAGCCTAAAGCCCGTGTGTTAGGGGGCAATGCCTGGGGCAGATCCAATCTCGCACCTGGGAAGGGAGCTCCCATAGTGTGTTCCTGGAGTCTGTCTCCTTCCCTCACTGTGACCTCAGCAGGAACTCGGAAGGCTGTGTTGGGAGTGCCCGGCTTTGCCCTGCTCCCTGTGCCCTCTCCCTGCCCTAGCATGTCTGCCTGGCAGGTCCTTTACCAGGGCTGCAATGAAGTATCTGCCCATTTACTCCTTGATTGATGCAGGGGCCCTGGTAGGGCAATGAGTGGATTGGACTGGATTATAGGGTGCCCCTTCTGAGACCCAGCGCCTTGGTTGGTCTCCCTATCACCCCACTGCCGGCTGTGGTGTGGTGGAACATTCTGTGCCATGCACTTTTTGGCTTGAGTATCTTCATTCCTGCAGTGATGCTGGTACCAAAGATCTGCCCTCACCCTGTCTGGGTGACATCACTCGCCCCCGTGGCTGCAGCCTGCTGATGTCATGCGCTGCGGGAACTTCGAGCATTCTCTGTGCCACAGAGACCCTGGGGCTGACCTGGTGCCAAAGCCAAGGGCAACAGCCTCTACTTAAGGAGGTTCCTCTTTGTTTTGCCTGATTCTTTTGACTTCCTTTCAAAATATTATAAGCACTTTGTAGAGCAGTCACAATTGACATGGAAAGTCTGTGAAATCAAGAGATCAATGCACAATGTTGCTCAGAGCAGGTTTTCTCATATTTGTATTTCCTCTCTGTCATTTTCATTTTGTGATTCCTTTTTGTGTAAACTTCAGTGCTGAAATTTTCTTTTGGCAGAAGTTTTTGCCTTCGGTAAACAGTGCACTAGAAGAAATTGAATTCAATTCATTTTACTCTGAATTTCTCTTACATTAGAAGTTTTTTGTAGCAAAGGAGTACAAAAATCAACATTTTATTCTGAACAAAAATTACAGTTTTGAAAAAACAATTTACTAAGGAAAAAAAAGATTAAGCCAACCTAAACAATATTGATAATACTGTGATTTAAATTCCAGTGCTTTGTATAGAAACTATGATGAGAATTTTCCTCTCTGCAGTGTTGGATTTGGCAAATAATTTAACCAATTAAAATCCTTCAGGCCCCTAAATTTTTTGTTTTTTCAAAATATTTTCTCTGTGGGATGAGGAAAGGCAAATCCATCCCATGAAGTGCAGGTGTGCTGGGTGCTTTCTCGCTCTTCAATCATTGATTGGGAATGAAGATTTTTGAAGCGTTCAAGCTTAGCATCTGGCCCTGATATTGAGCCATCTATCTTGTGTGGGACCATATTGGAATTTGCTTCTTAGACGTCAATTCGATTTGCAAGGGGATGATTAAAATTTGATTCTAGCCAAATATGATTTATGCCTTTAAAAAATAAAGTGGCTCTCTATAAAGAAACAAAACGAAAACTATAATTATTTTAGTTTTCCCTCATTAGTGTAAAATGGACCCGCTGTCTCGGGGTGAGAGAGAAAGCAGTCCATTAAAAAGAAATCCTAAGGTAGTCCATCGTAATATAGAAGAAGATGTGTAGGAGGAAAAAAGCCAGGTTTTTTTTGTACATATTGAACAGTTACATTTCTTCCCTAATGAAAATGTTCAGCATGTTTTCCCCGTGACATAGATAAATACGTGCTCACTCTACGAAGACACGGACATCACAGAGAAGCACAAAGAAGAAACAAATCACTAGAAATATCGATGCTCAGCACTTAGAAATATTTAGCAGCCTTCCTTTCAGAGGTTTACACATACTCTGTATATACTATCTATAAATACGTATAAAATGTTCATTTATTTCTAGTACATACACATATAAAAAGACGCATATACATGGGTTGAGAAACAGAACACATCAAAATTAATGGACTCAAGGGACATGTATCCTTCTTAATGTATTCAAGAAAAATTCAGCATTAACTAACTCTCAACAGGTTTTCAAATCGAACACGTCTGAACTGAATTTTTCTTTGTTTTCTTTTCTAGCTCTTACGCTAAAACTCTTTTTACCTTCTGGGAGCAAAATCTTTGTGAACTTTCAAGTGCTTTACTAAAAGCACTCGCTCCACCTATATTCTGTGAGTCCTCAGTGGAGGACTTATTTTTCTCTCTGTAGACAACATTTACTGGTTGATTTTAACATTTATTAGGAATCAACAACCTACTTTATTTTCAGTGAACAATAAACTAAAACCAGCTTCAACTCAGATGTCTATTCTCAGCTCCATTGAGTAGATGATTTTCTCACTGGATACAAGCAGCACGATGATCATTAAGTGATAGAGGAATTTGGTAATGTGACTGTAATACTTGACCTAATAGTGAAAACATTCTAGGTATCCATTCGGAATCTCATTTTGGTCCTCTTTCCTTCTCAATGCTTTGCCATTCTCAGGGGAGAATGCTTGGGTGCCTTTCTGAGGCTGAAGAAAACTGAGGCATGTCCACGGGTGTTGGAGTAGAAAGATGATTGAGAGAGGCCCTATGCAGATGACCACGATAATTTTCTGGAGGTGTCATTAATATCAGAAATGTCACCCCACACCACACAAACATGTTCTTCAATTAAGAGGTTTTAAAAATCCCAGGTCTTTCTTTTAAGTCAGTAAGAAAAGCTCAGGACAAGAGTCTCTGCTGCAGGCGCTGTTCTTTCTGGAAATGAACGTATCTCAACCACTTAAAATGTTAGAAATGACGGTAAAATGCTTTTTACAGTATTTCCAGGAGTTTTCTCTTTGGCTCTGTGTTTAATCTTAAAAACGAAGATATTACAAAAATGAAAAGCCATTAAGAAACGTGTCATGGGCAATTCTTTCAATTTGCTCAGTCATCTCAACACCTTGTCATACATATACTGACATTAATAAGTGAAGGGCAGATATTATTTGCATTTTTGAGAAAGTGCAAAGCTGTTATTACCATGTGATGTCACACAGCAAGATCATCATCTAGGTCCTAGACTCTAGGATGACAACATTCCCTGTCTTTGCTCTGACCATTCCTTCTCAATGGAGGTCGTCTCCCAACAGCACAGAGCAGTGCCCGCTGTATAGAGCTGCAGAACGGATCAAAGGCAGAGGCCAGGGCAAAGGCTGAAATGGTCTCCATCCCTGCTTGCCTGGGGCTGTAGCGCAGCATCATTTTCACAGGAACTCACCCATGTGGACGTGCTACCATGGACATCTCTTCACTTGGTCTCAAAAATCGGTGGCAAACAAGCTTTCTAACATGGGCGTATGTCCTCCGTGCTCAGGGTTAAGGCAAGTTTTCTCAAAATGTTAAGAAATATTTGCATATGGGATGTCAACATTTTAAAAACTTGAATCACATTTGGAGCTGAAAGCATGAAGACGAAGCTTTCAGTCTCGACTTCCTGTCTGAGGTTCACATCCACGGGATGTTCCAACCGTCTGTCTTCCTGCTACTGTCTGGCTGCCTTCTCCCTAATTGAAGCGTTTACCTCTTCTAAGGGAAGTCCTGGATTGAAGGAAGCTGTTTTGGGAGATGCTAGCTGTCCCTGTTCCTTTCTTCAGAGAAATTTGGTGGAAGAGGTGGCTGTGCTGGCCTGTCCTCCCCTGCTCCATGGCAGCCCTGCAAAGCCTGCTGGAAGGAAGCCCTTCCCCACGGAGGAGGCATGTTCTTTCTGTGAGGGCAACACACTGCAGCCGAGCTGGTTAGAGCTTCCAGACAAGCTCTCAGTGCCCAATTATGGGGGATTTCTTCAGGGTAAAACAGCAAATTTAAAAATCCCTCCGTGCTGATTTTGTTGCTTGTGTTGCTTTAATGGGTGTCTAGAAGCAGAATCTAAAATTAATAAACAGACTATTCCAAATCATTCCTTTTTAAAGATGTTGACCTGAAGTGATCAGTGTCGTGTGCTCTGACGGAAGGAAGGGACTGAAAGGACAGCCTGAAAATGAAGTAGGAAAGAGAAAAGATCTGCACAACCGTTTCTAGCTGAGCTTTTCTTTCCACTGATACGGTGAACCCATGCAGGGAATGCAGAGCTGCCCTGGTCAAGGTCAAGGCTCTGCCGGGCAAGGATAAGAATAAACGAGGGGAACGCTGTACACACAAGGGGTCTCATTTTTCATTTTGAAGGTTGCTGCATCATTTTCCAAGCTCTTATGGGCAGTGTGAAGTTTCAGCAAGACCTGCAAGCAGAGATGGGGAGAAGTTCTAGTGTCCATATGATCCTGGGAAAGTGCTGAAGAGGCTCCCTCCACACCCCTTCCTACGGCACCTCCTCAATTCCCAGGGCACACAAACCACACCCCTCGCACACACTGTCATCCACACACATACACACACGCTGCCATGTAAACGCTCACGCCTGCCCATCCACTCACGGTGGTGCTGCCACACTCCCTGCACACCCACTCACAGGCACAGACACATCTTCACATTCTGGCCCACACTCACACACCTTCTAACATACTTCACAAACACACGCACTCTAGCTCCCATGTTCTCATAAAGACACAGACACACACACATTCACGCACTTGCCAGCTCTGCTGACTCGCCGGCCTTCGGTTTCAGCCCAGCTGGTGCAGGACCTGCTCCATCAGATGTGACTGGACATGGAGGGAAGCTGGGACCCACCGCTCACTTCCTCATTACCTGATGATTGCGTTTAGCATCCTTCATTAGTACGGGAGCAATGAGGGTTGGAGAGAACGTGCGTCAGCTCTGCACGTACAGCGGCTCACTCTGAGCACTTGAGATGTGTATTTGCTGGACACTTGGCGATTAAATGGCTCGTGCAATTTAGTCTCAT